>NWSH02000078.1:489374-500090 GCA_002382865.2 Heliothis virescens | reverse complement strand
TATGTATAAATATAATGTACTCGCATACACCTCGTAAGGAGTATAGGTAATATTGTAAACTACTTAATGCGCCAGAACCTTACCTACATACTGTAAAGGCCTGTAATTTTGTACACCTTGATCAATAATAATTATTTTACAACACCAAATTCATTAAAACGGGAGTAAAATATAAATCATGGTTTTATTAAATTTTTCACCCAACCTTAACATATCCCATCCGTATTAAGTGCATATGAGGAAAAAAACGCAAGTTTGAGAGATTTACGTTAATAATTTAATATACACAAAAATATGACTACAAGCACCCTGGCAGTGTTAGACATACTTATTCAACAATTATAAAAGAATATAATAACTTACATCATTAATACACAAACAACAATTATGACATAAACCAGTAGATACCTATATACGTATAATATCGGAAGTATAACTTTCGTTTTCCTTTATTTGATAATACCTAATTAGACTTTCTCACATTTTGCTACGCTAGTCGAGACAGCAATGACAGTTTTTAACTGAAATTCTATAATTTACATGAATAGCTACGTCTGTAGTTGTTTGACTGAAACATAATTCAATTACTATTCAATCACTTACATTGTTCATAAAAAATTACATAACAATCTATGTGTTAAAAACAAAGTAGTAGGTAACTCTATTTTTTTTTGTAGTAAGGAGCAATTATTTGTTAAATAATTTTAAATTTAAATAAAAATAAACGAAGGCAAGTATTCAATTTAAAATTCTTGACGATATTCCAATGTTTCATCGTCCATCGTCCATCACTACGTTTGTATAGTCATATCTCCATTATTTGAATTCTGTGGAAGTTCACTGCCGGGCACAGGTTCAGGAGCCCGACACTTCTTAAGGTGTGTCCTCATGTTCGAAGACTGGGTAAAGGCTAGCTTACACCGAGGGCACGAGTACGGCTTCGAACCAGTGTGGAAGTTCAGGTGCGATTTCAGATGATGCTTCTTCGTGAAAGATTTTGGGCACAACGTGCAGGAAAACGGCTTCACTCCTATGAACAAAGAAATGTAATTAATTATCTAGAATATATACAGTGATACAATTTACAGTCATAATGTAATCGAGAGATAGTGGATTCTAATTAAATACATTTCGCCTTGATTGTGAATGTCAAGCTCAAGGTTACTGAAACACATCTAAGTATTTGCACAACAAATCGAACGTCTGCTACAATCTCATTGAGTACAATTTCATTAGGTATAATTAGCAAGCACTTTAACTCATAATTATGTATTAGATAAGCATACATACCAATATTATTCGTAATACATGTTTGACAAAATCGGCGTTGAGAAATTTTGTCAGATGAATTTTATTGGTAGACAACTAGAAGTTTTATTAGTGTCAACGACATGTGGACATATTAACACTTCTGTGCTATTTGTTTAACTGACCTGTGTGTAGTCGCAGGTGTAGGGTCATGTTGGAGCGGTCTGCGAAGCGTTTGTCGCAGTGCGGGCAGGCGTACGGCCGCTCGCCCGAATGTGTGCGCTGGTGCTGCTTCAGCAACATCTTGCGGGAAAACGCCTTGCCACACTCCTCGCATACGTGGGGCTTTACACCTGGAATAACATCGATTGACTATAAGAATGACGTTAGAGAAAGCTAGTGCTGGGTCTTGAAAGGGTAAAAGTGGCTTGTCTTGAACAGTAAACTATGATAATATAGAAGATTAGGTACCTACCCCAAAACCTAGTGTAAAATATACTCTAAACTCTAGGGATGAAAATCCCTAAAACAATCAGTATGTAGGCAGCAATTTACGACTAATTTAGGCCCTGTCATTTATCAGCTCACTGTAACATGAATTATTTTAAAACGTATGTGAATAAATATAAATCTATAACTGAAACTATTTTTTAACCGTCCTAAACTAAATTAAAGTTTTTCAACATTTTCTATGTTAACCTTTCTTAACGAAACTGACGATCTGTTTGAGGGATCTAGAAATCGTGCACACTCGGGAAAGTGCAAACTTAGCACTACGTAACTAATTCAATGTATGCGTAGCCTCGGCCCAGTGATCACTATTAAAAACAAACAATTATTTCACTAATAAAAACATTTAAAATATATTGTAGCTTGATCAAACTGAAACATTTTAGGTGTTTGTGGATATGGCTTGTATATGTTTTTCTCTTAGAATATTCCATAACTAGCTTTCGCTAACGGTTTCACCCACCTCCTGGAACAACTAGACGCACCCGGATAAAATATACCTATTCTAAGTCCTCTTCTCATCCACAGCTTACGCGATCCATTTGGGAATAACGAGAGTGACGGTACATAAGTGAGGCTGATTTCCCAATGGACCACGCTCAATGTACAGACAACAGCAGGTCACGGTACCCGAATCTGACAAATATTATCTACCAATCAAACATTAGCCTACCACTATTGTGATAAGGTTGAAAATCTATTGCAGAAATTTGACAGATTGTGGTAACTTGGTGTGTTGTCTGTACAGTCGGCGTCACCGTAGTCTGTAGAAACAATTACAATTATTATCAATTTACCTGTATGGATCCTGACGTGCATATTGTATGCCACGCGTTGGTTGAACGACTTAGGGCAGAGTGTGCATTTGTATTCTTTGCGGTTTCTGAAATTATAGAAACATAAATAAATTAACATAATTTTTCGTAGTTAATGTTTCGTAACAAAATAGAGTCAATAACATTACTTTGTAGCCCATAAGATCATAACAACACAGAAGAGAAAAGTTCAAACTGTACGGTAACACATTTACTTATGTAAATATACAAAAAAATAAAGTTTTCTCACTTATCTAAAGAAGGCGTAGCCGCCATTAGTATGAAAAATACTTACAAACTACAGTTCTAATTTTGTAATTACTAATTATTACATTTTTTTAGGTAATAACTTCGAGCGGAATTCAATATCCGGTATGCGTTTGATAAATGTTTGCCTTTAAAGCAGATCGCGTTTTTCTACTATTTTCAGACTTGCTGAACCTGAGATCCATCAAATTTTCGATATCCTGATTAGCTAGGCTAGAGCTATTAGATAACATGTAATTTTTATCAGCCAAGGTAGCCTGAGCACTAAGGAAATCAGCCAATCAGCCAGCTGCACAGGACATATTAGGTATAGTGCACAATCATTCGCGTAGACACAGGAGCACTTTCTATTCTCTGACCCTCACGGCCCAATGGGACAGCAATCCGACACGACTCCAGAAATACTAGGCGCAGGACTGACATGTATGTGCTCTCCGGGTTGCTTTTTAGGGTTACGTACCCAAAGGTTAAAACGGGACCCTATTTCTAAAACTACGTTGTACGTTGCCTAGTTGTAGGTAATAGATACGTTAATTTTTCATAGATAAGTACGGAAACCTTCGCGCGCGAGTCCAACTCGCACTTGTCCGGTTTTTTTAAAGTTCTTAAAACCCACAAAGTGATTTCAGCCCGATCCGGATATCAAACCCGAGACCGCATATCATAGTCACGCTATGCGACTACTAGATCATCAAGGCTGTAATGAGGTGGGAAAAAAATACTTTCGGATATTCTACTGGCATCGGCATATATCTTTGATAATGGACAATACTAATTAATTCTCACCTATGAATTTTCATGTGGCTGCTAAGATACCCTCTATCGTTGAAGTACTTGCCGCAGACGGTGCACGTGGCTGCAAACTCCCTGGTGCCTCTATGTATGGACATGTGGTACTTGAAGTTCCGCAGTTGAGAGAATGTCTTCCCGCATTCGCCGCAGGAGTACCGAGCGTTAGCGGAGTGCCGCCGCATGTGCACCGCCAGGAACTCACTGCTCGTGAACACCTAGAACAGAACACAGAACATTTGAAGCTGTATCTGCAGCAATAATTATATTTTCGTTTTAGTGATTATATCAATCAATAGCAACCAGCCAATATGTAACGCATAAAATGTGTAGGCATGAAAATCATTACATACATATCTTTACTGAGTCCTCCAATGCGTTTGTCTGTTTATTCGCGATTAGCTTAAAAACTGTGTTAAATAATAAAACACCTTAATCTTGAAAACAAGCCTCAAATGAAAAAAATACAAATCAATAAATTTAAAATGATGAGCAGATTTTGAATCAATTAATACTAAAAGAACTATGGCTCTCGACAGACAGACTGCATTTCAACTGCAATCCAACTGCAATTGCAGTTCAAGGGCAGTTTGAATGCAGTTGACACTACTGCAACAGAACTGCAAATCAAACGTGCAGTCCGATTGCAGTTGAAATGCAGTCCGTCTGTCTAAAGCCTATTTGTATAATTATGTATGTCAGCCATTGGCTGTTTGTAGCAAACCATTTTCTGAAGTAAAGGTAATAAGAATTTCAATAATTTATGATCTTGCGAAGAAGTACGAGTATTACAAGTTACGTGACTACACATATAACTAATAACATAAAATGACAATAAAATAATACATAATATGCAAATATAGCGTTGTTTATACAGGCATCCCAACTTCAGGCACTTCACCATAGACCGAGAAATAACAGCTTAGTGGCCGTAGCGTTTCAACCGCGAATGCAAACGACTACATGAATATAAATGCATTTTAGCTTAAAACATTCCCACTCACTGTGGTGAAAGCAAACCTAAGATAAATAAACGCTATCGACATTGCTTCAGGAAATCGTAATTTATTTCAAGCATTCCTCAAAATGTCGTCAGTTTTATCTAAAATGCTATCGTCACAATAATGCATGCAACAATCTCTCCATTCATAATATATATGCTTTCTTGTACATACGTAATACTTTCGCGGGTGTGCGATATGGCATAATGCCAAAAGCTATGGAACTAGTTCTACAATAAACTTTTCATATCACCTAAAGTTAGGTCCACATTAACAGTAACTCTGGTGATCTTACAAGAAAAGAAATGAAATGAAACCGGAGGCTAGAATGTTATACAAAACTACGGAGGCTAGAATGTTTTGCCTACCTTCGACCCAAATGAGCAAGAACGTCCGATCAGCAAGCAACCGACCGACATCGCCGGTAAGAGAGAGGAGTTTGTACGACGATGATAAGAAAAGAAGAGAAACGGCAGGTCTGAATATGCTATAGCAACAAATAACAACTAATGTCTAAGTATGTATGTCTCCATTTAAATTACTATACATTACCTGACTACAAACAGTGCATTTGAAATCATCTCTTCGAGCCTGAGGAACACAAGATGCTGTTGTATTCTTCGCGTCAGCGGTAGGCGTGGGCTCACTAACCGTATCCAAATTCAATGTTGAATTGGCTTTTGGAACATTGTTGTTGCTATCGTTAATAATGTTACTTTCGTTTCTCTGAAAAATAAAATGAGCATCCTATTAGTCACAAATTAACAAAGTTGCATGAAATATTGATTACGGATTACTACTTACTTTTTGCTTAAACACCTGTGTATGCATTGAAAGTTCATTTTTTCTACGAAAAGGTTTATAATTGATTGGTATTCGAGGGCTCCATGGACTGTCTAAGACATGGTTTAAAATGGTTACTCTAGTAGAGGTCGTTACGGCTATTTCTTTGCTATTTTTATCACCAGCATTGTCAATTGCGGATCTATTATTGTGCGCTTGCATCATCGGATCAAATACTGACGAAGAGACACTAAAATCCAAGGAAGGTACAAATAATCTAGATAGTACCTGTTCCTGCATGCCAAACTGAAATAAAGGATTTGCCGACATAGCTATGTTATTCCTTAATATATTATTTACGTCAGCGCCAAAAATGGCTGACTTTGTATTTTTCTCATCCGCACAATCTTTTAGACAAGATTGATCATGCAAAGCTTTAGTTTCACCAAAATGTGGTCCATCTCGAGTGCATCGCTGCTGCTTGCGAAGGTGAAGTACTGTTGGCGAATGACTGATGTGCTCTTTCGTTTTTTTATATGGTTCTAAGAGTGAACCGTCGGCGCTGAGATGTTTGCCATTTGCATTCGTCAAGAGCACAGATGCCGGAGCACGATAGCATTCATTTGATATTGCTAGCACGCCTGCCGTCAGACCGTTAACATTACCGTTTCGAGGATATGTCTCGATAAATAAATCACGTAGAAAAGAGTTCCTTTGTCGGTCTCCATAAGGCGATTTCAGATTTCCTAAAGAAGACTCACGCTCGCCACTTGGATTCTGGCTACGCAACAGCTTATCTTCGCAATCTGGGTCTCTAACTGAATACTGAAATACATCCTGGATGTCCATGCCTTTCCTTATGTTAACGAAACGTTCATCTGTACAACCTTCAAACCCCAAAGTAAATATATTTCTTTTTGAGAAATCGGATTGATAGTGAAAACTTAAATTAAAATTATTGGACTTCAGTGTACTCGACGTAGGCGGCAAGTATTGATTATCAACAAATATTTGCATGGCTTTTATAATGTCTAAAAACATTTCAATCTTTTCCTGTTTTACAACGACTTCTCCATTATAAATGTAATAAAGGACTGATGCCATAGCGTCGAGATCGAAATCTGGCAAAACAATGAACGTCGGTGTCTCCTCTGTAGGGCAAGAAAGGAGTAAATGCTGTAACAAAATGTTACTTATTAGCACATAATTGAATGTTTTGACGAAGAGGACAATAGGAAGTGTACTTACTCTAAGAAAAGCGCTAACACTAGCGAGCACGGCGCGATGTGCGCTGAATGCGCGCCCGCCGCATAGGAGTTTCACATCGCACCACTCCCCGTGCGACAGCCATTCACACATCTGAAATATCAATGAAAGAGAAAATCATCATCACAACAATACCTCACAGTTCATCACTCATCAACTGCTTCACTATTTAGATATGATAGAGGTATACATATTACTAACATACACCATTATTTCTGTCTTGTATTGTAGGTACAGCCATTAAAAAGTACAATAAACATTTACAATAGAACAATATAATAGCACACAACACACTTCATAATAGCCTGTGAAAAACACACCGTTACAAAATGGATTAAAGAAATTTAGAATTTCCTTCACGCAATTCTCAAGTAATTTGGATGGGGCTTCACCAGAGAGCCGGTGAGCACGGAACCAAACTTGGACGTCTGTAAACACGCTATGTTTGTGGCACACTTTTAATTCCTCGCCAATCGTGCAAATAGATGCCTCTGCTCGGTATCTGTGCTGTAGCAGTGACATGCACGGCCGATGTCTCACACGCCAGTAAAGGCTAAATTAACCAAACACACCCGACCAGGTCAACGTTTTTAAAGTAGCACCACTCGTGAAAGTGTAGAGCAAATAGGTCTAATCAAACAAGAAGAAAATTGGAAGCATCATCTCGCAATCCTATACTTCCTCCTACCTACGTCTGACTCGACAGTTATACTTAACCCAAAACGTCGTTATTTGAAGTACGCAATTGAAATATGTATTAATTAATTTCTGAGAAATTTCGGTATGACTGTGCAAAATGCCTGCCACTTAATTGACAAATTCTGAAACTGTGTGTGACAAATTCTGAAATTCTGTATTTATTGTGAAGAAAGTTAAATTTTCCATTTAATTTAAACTTTGTTTTCAAAATTAATGAAGTTGCAAAAAACGCTACGTCCGAATTTTAACAGCGTAATAAGTAGGTGTGAGTTTACGATTGATTGGGGACTAAGTCCACATTCAGATGATAAAATCTATGGCGCTTCACTTCAAAAACTAAACACACATGATTCATACGGACCTTCTTTCTTCATGTTTGTATTAGCCTAAAATGGCAATAAAAAGTAGATAACTATAAAGATCCGGGCCTTACTAAATTCGACGAACAAGAAGCTTTTGAAAGACGTGCGTTTTTAAGTCTCTCTATCCAAATATACTACTAAGAAATGAAAGCTAGGGTCAGACCATTTTCTAGTACATTATCAATTATTTACAGTATATTCCAGTAACCAGAATACACATGCTATCGATGATGTCGTATTGTAACGTTAATTACCGATTTGCTGATATCAATTAACTCGTGAAGGTATTTTAAGATTAAGATTTATACTCCGTGATCCATGAAACATTGTAAGCCTCTTTCTTGTCCTACTTGTCATGGCGTGTATTGTTTGTCTAACGGACATGGATTGCTAGTATTTCAGCGTATCATATCTGTAATATCTTTATGCATCTATTTATAAAACAATATTTATCTTACAATTCGAAATACTTGCATGGTTTTCAATTCAACTTGCATGATAGAGATACTCATGAGGCTGAGGCAACATTAGGCCGCGACGCGACCTACGACACATGAGCGATAACGGTACATAAAATATTACTAGCAATCTTTGATTATTTCAGGCAATAGGAAAAAAATACTGTAATCGCGGCTTCGTCTACAACAACAAGTAAGCGAAACTAAACCGAATTTATTACAAAAATTCTTACTTGCACAACTAGTTCAATAGTGATGGATGATGGTTGATTTGATCGTATTTTCAGAAAATACTGCTTTGTTGTGTAACATGTGTACTGAGCCACGTCATCGCCGAATATACGAGTATATCGGATTTTCGCTTGTAATGTAGACATGGCAATATCTGTCTCATTTCGCTCTTCCAGTCGCATCGCAAATCGTTGCCTATAACTGTAACCTCAGGCTTAAAGTCTCTCGACCAGCGAGTTGTACAGGTGATAAACTAATCAAGTAATTAAAAATTTACACTCTGAACATTTCTTGAAAGTTTGTAAACTATAGGAGCAGTCTTTAATAATAATAAAAATTGATATCAAATGATTAATCACTCTATCATCATCGCCTTACTTAGGTAGGTACATACCTATATGTAGAATATATATACATATATGTATATGTATACCTAGGTATGTACCTAAGTAAAGACGATGGTAACTCGTAGGTATAAATTTATGTTGATTTTTTCATGCCCTTTTTTACATAACTTAAAATACCTAACATTAATTAACCGTCCTTTAAGTTCAGAAGTATTTCATCCATCCAGATATAAAATGCTACACTAGATTGTAGGCTTTTTTTAGAAGACGTGCAAATTACGTGGGATCCTGAAATCTGCTTATCTTATTTCAGGTTTTAAACAGATATTAAGTCTGCGCCTTTTGCAAGGTTTACATTAAGCTAATTAATCGAGATTCTACAACTAGATAAGGTTTATGTTTAAATTATCAATCAAAGATACGTATAAATCACTTTATTTTTTAAACAATTAAGTGAGGCAACTATGTAAAACACAGGTAATAGGTAAGGTAGGTACTGCGAAACGATAGGCCTTGATTAGTTGATTATTACCAGACACGCCCAATGAAACATGTATCGTCGATACATAATATTTGTATTCGAAATTAAAAAAAAAATCAATAGTAATATTAATAAATCGATTGCACTTACTTTAACGATTCAATCTCCAACATGTAACATTTAATGAACACTTCTAAGTGAGTACATATTTTGTTCGAAAAGCGCGGGAAATTCACCAACAGGGACCGAACCGACAGTCTGCGCGTGAGTCCTCCACGCCAAGGAACATACAACTCTACACTGACTGCGGTATCCAACACGCATGCTCCAATGTGTGTTACGGCTGACTACACTACTACTTACCTTTTAATGGCATGCGTTATTCCATACATCTCATGTGCCAACAAAACCCGTATACTGGGCTTTCAACAAAAATATTCGATTGCTAACTAAATAATGCTTATAATTCATTTCGGTGAAAATTTTTAAAAGCTTTCAGTTTTTATTCAAAACGCGTTATGCAAATTCGTGCAAATGTGCGCGACAAAATTCTTTTACGGTTATAGATATTAATCAAAGGGATTTAGTTGTTACTTTGTCATTTATATTTGTATAGCTATTAAGCGCATAAAACATTTTTTTCTTCGACACGTTAGAAAAAGTAGGTACCTTTAACCCACTCAGTTTTATTATGTTAGATCGTAACTATATACTTACTTACATTCCCCGTATAATTTATTTGTAAATTTTGGAAAGCTGTTCAACCTCATATTCTTACCTAATAGTCCAAACGCGTATCCTGGTCACGGTTATTATAGGCCAGAGCTACTTGTTTTCATGTTCTTACTTAAAAAACTTTTGGGGAGAGGTTTGAAAGAGAGGTCTCCCAAAGGGAAAAAGTTATTCCATTTGAGGATATAACCATTTGAGTAATTCACGGGGTGGGTAACCCTTTATGACAAGAGGGTCATCCATCCACTGACCGACGCATGGTCGGTCAGTGGATGCAATTACTTATCCACTTACTTATCCTGTAATTTACTGATCCATGCTTCCTCCAGCAAGTAATATGTACCTTTACTTACACTAAAGTATATGAACAGTCCTCATCAAATAATTATGCCACTCCAAAGTTGGCTACCGTGACATCACGCTACTTAAAATCATCATATAGCTTTTCTAGCTAGATTCAGCTAGATTTCCCAACTATATTGGGGTCGATTTTCCCATGGAACAGGTGCCATGTTCATATTCCATTTACCGGGTACAGCTGAGTACCAGTGAACCGGATAACATCAAGGTAAAACTTTGTGGCTTTTAACTACCCGTAACAACTGCCAAATATGTTCTTATGACATCCGCTGCTGCCCACAATTTAAAGATCTATAAAATAAATAAACTTTTTAACATTCTAGACACAGTTGAAAATAATTTACTTATACTGACTGATAGGTACCGA
>NWSH02000078.1:445602-456840 GCA_002382865.2 Heliothis virescens | reverse complement strand
AAAGCCTTCTTGGACGCAAAAGAAAGACCGGAGGGGTATTATCAGAGAGATTTTGTGGGCACGCACTATCCTCAACAGAGTTCTTCGCCACATCAGTATCCTCAATGTAAGTAATGTTGGTGTTAGATATCTAGTTACAAAAGTAGAATTTAGTTGATGCTTCGAAGAACGTGAGCGCATCATTTATTTAGCGGTAGTAAGCATGACTGTGCAATATCCTAAGTGCGATCCCGGATCTACTGATAGCTTGGTGTGTTATGTATTTTCCATTAGGAAACAAGTGTTATGAAGAACTATTCCCTAAAATTGTAAATATACTTTATTTTCAGTTGGTGGATGGTTTGTGACGTCGCAGTCGTTGTACGGAAGTAGCAACGCTGCTTCAAGAAGACCAGCGCCTTATCCCCCGCGGCCACCGTCACGACCGCGAACATTATCGCCACCTTGTAAGTATTGATGAAGATTTAACTTTATGTGTCCTTTTTGTGGCCTCTAAGATTTTGCTTGATTTTTGCTCCAGACCTAGCGTTAATGAACGAAAACTTGTGTTAAATCCTCGTTCGTTAGTTCATTTCGTAGCTTTGTTACAATTTTCGTTACCCCAACATTGCACATGCTTTAAAACGATTCTATCATTTGATTTAAGTGACTACATCTAGCATTTACTCCACAGCTTCCTACAGCAATCCAGAACGTACGACCACAGCTGCAAACGGCAGTGGCAGCTACACGTGGGTGAGCAGCAGTGGCTACTGGAACTCGACGCAGGGTGGTAGCCCCCCGCAGCCTAACACCTCCCCCGCCCCGTACCGCACGCCCCCGCATGCGTACCCCGCGTCCCTGGAGTATGCGCCAGCGCCGCCGACGAGCACATCCGCGCCATCGTCGGCACCTACCCCCCTCTATCCGCTGCAGTACGAGACTCCTGCGCAACATCACTCGCCATACTACCAGCATGCGTACGCACCGTATGCCCATCATGCGATTGAAGATATTTCCTATTGGCCTAACAGGTTAGTTAATTTAGAAGACACGTATTTTTTTATTTCCAACAAACTTCAATTGACCGCATTTTGGTAAAAAAATTCGAATAAAGTTAATTCTCAACAAAATGTTATTATTTTTCAGTTTGAACAGTTACGGTTACCAGCCTTCTGAGTACGTCGGAACAGGAGAAGTAGCTTATGGCGCGGAGGGCATGTCTTTCGGGCCTACGGGGCCTACACTTGAAGCCGCTACAGCCGGCGAAGGCCGAGCCACGCCCCCCGTGCAGGAACACCCACAAAGCGAACGAGAGTACAAATTTAGTACCGAAGAAGAACGCCACTCGCCGTGTGATGAGCCCACGCTACCGCCGCGTTCACCGCCACAGTGACCCGTAGATTATACACTATTTATAAAACAATATGGATTTCGAGGCCTTTAAAAGATTATATTTTTATATTCTATGAAAATTAAGGTTAAAAACAATGGGATCACTATGATGTACTAAATCTTTTTCACATGTGTTTATGTAAATAGGCGTAGATTTTAATTAATGTATAAGTAAACAATTAAAATTCGAGTATGTATATGTGGAGATCTTTGCGTATTATAATAGTTCCAATTTCTTGTAATTAAGTATTTTTTGCACTCAATAACACAATTATTATGATTTTGTAAAGTAATTTTTTGACTCAATATGTATGAAACAAACCTATCAGTATTCTTTAACATCACTATAGCGGTATAATAAAATGCTAAACGGTCAGCTTCATGAAAAATAAAGAAGGTCATTCCAGCTCATTAGTTCTCAACTATTATTATGAATCTCTTTTAGTGAACTTAGAAGCAGATTAGTTACAGTTTCAGTAGAGTTTCAACTTTATCACAACAGTGGAAGGTTCGATTGGTCAGGTAGGTTGCCCTGCTGGCGTCTGTACCTAAACTGAAATAGTAGGTTCGGTGATCCGATCCTTTGTAAAATAAAATTTGTGAAATAGCTGCTGTAAGAAAGTATAAACTCATTCTGAGCTAGTATACATAGGTAGGTCCTACAACACGAGGTGAGGTAGGTGAGAATGAGCAGAGAATAAGAGTTACATAAAAGATCGTACCGATACAGCTTCGTTTGGGCATGATGGCGTTTCAAAGCCTGATTTGAAATCAAAGAAAATAAAAGTTGGAAATCAGTGATTTCCAACTTTTATATGCGTTATTTAGACTTATACATTATTTGATTTCAGCTGAAAACCTATGTCTGTGTTGCCAATAAAACGATGTTTCTGTTATATTTAAAGTATTTTATTTTCTTACAACTTTTTGATTCTATTATAAACATTTTAAGAAATCTGCAACAGCGTTATTACGTATAATAATCTAGTGGTATTGTGTCCTAGGGCCTAGCGTCCAAAGCGCATAGAATCCCCTTTACATGCTCACCCACATTTTGTTTCACGCGCTCAACAAACTCTTCGGGGTTAGATCCCGCAGCCTCTTCTAAACGCCACCCCATGACTTTATTTAAGCTGTTTAAATAACTTACCAGGTCGGAACCTTTTGTTATTTAGGATATAATTATTATTAGCCTATATTATCCAACTGATAAAAGCCTCAAAGTCTTCTTCTTCTCAAAATCTTTCTCTATTTGAAGCGTGTTACGCCCAGTTAGGGATTTCTTTACATCCCGCTTTAAAATGTACATACGTATGTATGTAAATACGAGTATATTTTTAAGCACGGATACAAACAGGTGTTACACTAAGTTGGACGTCTATACCTAAGCGATTTTGACTCGGTGCAAAAGTGAAACCAGAAATAATTGTCAAGATTATTTGTATTGGCAATATTTAATGTCAAAAACCCGGTGACATGACACCACTGAGCACTGACCCTTACTATTTGACAGTGACATTTTACTGGCTGACAGACAATTGGCGCGCGTTATTGAAGAATGGACTCCACAGTTTCAGTTTCTAAGGTAATTTATTAATTAATTTACAGTTTTATAAGTTATCAAACACAATATACTTATAAACTTGTATAAATAAACACTATGCGCAGAAACTTTACTTTCGTTAATGATTAAACTTTGTTGTACGGCCGAGATGCGCCTGCGCTTACCGCCTGGACCATAACAAAGTTTAAAATCATCAAATATAAAAATTATAGCAACGCCGCTTCAATTTTCTGATTTTGATTTGATTCTAGGGCGTGTTTCTCTTCACAAATGGATTTAAAAAGGGGAAAGTTAGCAAGAAGAAAAGTGGACAACCCCTATTTGAAAAAATGTTTATGAAAGAACTTTGGTATGAGACTTACAGAAAAAACTGGAGTTATATTGAAAATGAATTACAGGTAACTTGTTCTGTATATTGTACAATCATTTCAGTATGCAGAAATTAAACTTTCACATCTTGTTTTCTGATTAAAATTTGATCAAAGTTTTATCTTGTAAACATTCATTATTTGTTTACTTTATTATCTTTACGTCTATAGTGTACCTTATGTGTCCACATAAGACATGAGCATATCTATTATTATATTAAAACAATGAATAGTCTTACAGATTACCTCTACCTTACCTACCACATATTTAAAACTAGCTTCTGCCAGCGGCTTCGCCTGCTTCCTGAGGGAATAGTGCCTGGATAAAAAGTAGCCTATATGTTATTCTGATATATAAGTCTGTCAAGTTTCATCAAAATCCGTCCAGTGGATCCTGAGGTTAGCGTGTGCGAACAGACAAACATTCAAACATACAAATATACAAACAGACAATTTTTTTTTGTTGAATTCTTACTCTTTTTGCATTTCTTAATAACCCTACATATTTTGTTTTGTAAAAATATTTAATGTACAGACACATTTTTTTTACTGTTATATCATAATATGTATAGATAGATTAATTTTGCTAATATAAATTGAATTATTATTTTTAGGAACTTCATCAAAGAACATACAGTTTGCTGCTGAATGATATAGTTAGTTACATAAAAAATCATGGTATTGCCGATTCATCTACATTGGAAGGAATTATTCCAAGCGCCACTCTTCTAACTGGAGTCAGTCAACCAGATCATGTCTCCCAATTCACTTCTCTTATTGAAATTATCAGGTAAATGAAAAATAATTTGATACCTACATAAACCTACATAAACTAGCTATTCCCTGCAGTTTCACTTAGGATAGCTAATCCCCATGCCGGGACAAAATATGGCTTGTGTCACTTGGGTATAGTCTAGCTTCACAAAAGTGGGAGACTTTTTCAAATAGATTCCGTATTTTTGGAGCTTTTAGGGTGTATTTTCTCTTTATTATACATATATGTAATATATGTATGGTTTAGTTGGTGAGTGTCTATAAAATTCATGTTGCCACAGCCATAATAAGTCCATTACTGAACAAAGGCCTCCCCCAACCTGAGGGAATTTGCCTATATTCACTGCGCTGGGTATGCGTTAATTTGGTTCTATTTCATCTTATTTCAGGACTGAAGTGACACCTCATGTGGCATTAGTAAACTCACAAGATGCGCCCACAGTTAAGCACTTGGTAGAAAATGCTGTATGGCAGCTAATTAATGGAAACCAAACACTGGTATGTATCTATAGCATATTTTGTTAATGTTAGAAAGTATATTATATAAATAATATCCCATAGAGCACCAAATACTCAAATTTCATAACTTTAATGTGAACTGGCCGTTGCTAATGCCATTCTATTTTTTTCTGTTCCTATGTTAAACACTTAAAATATTTATTTATATTTGAAAATAGGTGTGTATTGTTTATAGATATCATATTTCAATAAATAAAGTAGAAATATTTATGTAAATGTTTCAGGATTTTGATGATGAATCAGAAGGGTTCATCAGTCAAACAAAGAAAATAAAAAAGAATCAATGTACAATGAAGACCTTAAAAAATTGGTATCAATCTAAGCTTATGTTATCACCAACTAAGAAAAAGTCATCACCAGTGAAGCGGCCATTAGTTATTATCATTCCTGATTTTGAGAGTTTTAACTGTAATGTTTTACAGGATTTTGTTATGATTGTCAGGTAAACTGTTTTTGTGTTTTAAAACTTTCACCAAAAATCAAAATAAACTTAATGCACATTAGTTCAGCACAATATACCATCAAAAGACATTTGTGTTAATCCAGTATCACCTACTTGTGTCTTTTTCCTCATAAATTAATCCAAAAAAGTAGATGGGAACCATTGGCAATTTATTAGTTATACTTGCTCATGCAGAATTGCATTATCATTTTTATAAGTACTTTTGAATTCACCATTATTTATTTATTTGCAGTTCATATGTATCAACAATGCCAATAGTATTAGTATTTGGGGTGGCGACATCAGTTTCTGCACTACATAAGTCATTTCCTTACAATGTCTCATCAAAGCTTCTGATAAAAGTATTCCATTCTCATGCCTCTCCTGTTTACATGAATCAAGTAAGTAAAAACAAATATATTTTTATTTTAACTGTTCCTGCACCCAGTTAAAAAGTAGCCTATAGGAACTTTCCCAAGCTCTAGACTATCAGCATACCAAATTTTATTTAAATCTGATCAGTAGTTTCACTTTTATAGTGTTAATTACAAATGGTTTTAGTATTTATTATTTTAGTAGGATAATATTTACTGTGATATATACATCTTTCTATGAATATGTAATTTGGTTTCAGGTTCTAGAAGATATATTCTTAACTCACACAAGCCCATTTCATTTATCAGGCAAAGCATTTGAACTGTTGACAGATGTCTTTCTTTTCTACGATTTTTCTGTCACGGGACTCATACAAAGTATAAAGGTAACTGATGTTTAGCAAAATATAAAAAAAAATATTACAATAATTATAAAAGAAATATTTCAATTTGTTTGTGACTATTTCCAGTATTGTATGATGGATCATTTCTATGGCGACAATTTAAAGGCTTTATGCTGTGACAGAGAGAGGCTTGAAGAAGTTATAATGGAGCTAAGCGCAGATGATCTCGAAAACATTCGACAATTAATGTCATTCCGACCGTTCCTAGAACAACAGGATTGTAGAACTAAGATCAGTTTGTTTGAAGATGACAATTTCTTTAGAGATGCACTTTATAAGAAGATCAACAGACTGCACGATTATTTGTACAGCTTTTATATGTGTTTGAGACTGTTAACAGTATTCGTCAAAGACTTACCAAAGAATATGCTGGGGAAATCTGTGAGTATACTATTTTATAGTAAATAATCAAGCAATTTTACAAACAAGATACATAAAACTCTTCAGTTACTGAGTGAGGGACTGACTGACAACACAGAGCTGAAACTGCTGAGTGTAGAAAATTTTAATTTAGTATGAAGGTTTCTTACTTAGGTAGTGCAGAAAAGCACTAACAGTGGAGGATATTTTAGCAACAGTTAGTATATAATAAAATATAGTTTTTACTTTCAATTGGTAGGGCGCCTGCCCGCAATGAATATCAAACCGCGCGTGTGCGCTTAATAGACAAAAAAGCTTAGGTGTAATTTTACTACAAGTTTAGGGCCAAGTTTAGTACGATAAATACGAGCAAACCAGTTTACTGATATCTAAGCTTTATAACTTTAGTTTGACGCAGCTTCCTATAGTGTTTCACTATGAGCTCATGGGATAACATTAACTTATCAAGTAGACAAATGTAATATTGTATATTTTTATTATGTTTATAATTTAAGGTTCGAGAGATATACACGAAGTGCGCCACAGAGAGTGTGACAGAAACACCAGCGTTCAAAGACTGCATGCAGCTCTTAAAGTTTCAATCTCAAATGAAATTGGTTGAGAGTATCAAAACTGCCTTGAAGATAGTCAACACATATTTACAAAACCTATCACCAGTTAAACCTCTCCGGTCGTCGCCCACGAAGAACAATCTCAATAACATAGTTCTAAATGATGATCTCGGTGAAAACTTCGTCAAAACTTTGAGAGTGCATTTGCTCACATTCTTAAGACAAATAGAAAATGCTAATACTGATACGACTGTCACTACAAATAGTTTATCTGATACTGAGGATCATGAAAATGTACCTGGCAATAGATATAAGTTGAAGGAGGTAAGTTTACAATGTAAAAGCTTTTGTTTATAAATTATAAGGATCTAGATAAAACAAAGAGGAATGATTTGTTTGATTGCATGTTTGTTTGTAACGAAAAGGCTCCGGATTTACTAAACCGATTTGAATAATTACCCTTAGGAAGCTACGTTCTTTGCGCTGAACGTGGAATAGACATGGTTACATGGTTTTATCCGGGTACGGGAAAAAGTGTCCCCTCGACGCAGGTGAAACCGCGTTAATCGGCTAGTTACAAATAAAACGATATTGTTCTAGAAACTTCTGAAGGCAACGAGAGTGGACCGAGTACAATCCGAATTCGAGATGGTTAGGTCTCGGTTCGTCAGCTACTTAGAAGAGATGTTCAGCAAGGGCCTGCAGCCGGCGCATGCGCAGACGTTCCACGAGATATTGTTCTTTAGCGACGTGTCCAACGTTAGGAAGCACATAGTGGGCTCGCCTCGCGGTGCTGTACACACTGCTCTTAGCAATCCAGTGCATTATTTACAGGTAATTTTATTTTATTTTGTAATCTAACAGTATTTGTAAAAAGGTGACTTTATGTTCGATTTTGACATAGTGTGTGTGCACTAAAGTTATCTCTTTCGTATATCATCTTTTCAAGGTGTGTTGTCTTAAGTTTGTGAGGATGTATGTATGTTTGTCATTTCTTCACACGAATACGGCTGAATAGATTTTAATAAAACTTATCGGTAATATAGCTTACATATCAGAAGAATAACATAGCTGGCAGAAGCTAGTGTATAAATAGAATTGCATAAAAGAACAAATCGATTTAGATTACAAAGTTCCGGTTTTATTTCCCGTGATAAAAAAATATCAATAGGTTAACCCACCATGGTATATTTTAAAACAGTGCACAAACTCTTAATTAAAGTAATTATTTTATTTTCCCAGTGTCCCTGTTGTCACCTACCATCATCAGACAGCGTAATAGACACATTACCTGATGTTTGCCTGGCGTACAAGTTGCACCGCGAGTGCGGCAAGCATATCAACTTGTATGACTGGCTGCAAGCGTTCGCCGCGGTGTTGCGTCCTGACGAAGACGACGATCAAAGACACCAAGATTCTACAGTACAGTGAGTATATTAATTTATAATAGGGTCACACAAAATTTTGTCGTGAAGTTAATATTGAGATTTCGATACTTTATTTCTATACTTCTATACTAATATTATAAAGTTGAAGGGTTTGTTTGGTTGAAACGCTAATCTCAGGAACTACTGGTCCGATTTGAATTTGTTTTGAATAGCCCATTTATCGAGGAAGGCTATAGGCTTTTTATCTGGGTGCGCGGAGTCGTTCCCACGGGACACGGGTGAAACAGCTGGCTTTGTATTTTTCTTATGTATTTATTTTCTAGTATTTTTATACGTCGCCTACCTCGACGTCGTCCTCGTTTGTCTAGTTGTCACATAGCGTGACTGCTGTGCACGAGGTCTCGAATTCGATTCCCGGGTAGGGCCGAAATCGCTTTGTGGGTTTTAGAAGCTTTCAGAAATGAGCTCGGAGTCTGGAAGTAGGCGGTGTTACACCCCCGCGCCTGGGAGGGCACGTAAAAGTAAAGTCGGCGTCACCAAATGTTACGTTTTAGTAATCGTTGTTCAATTCCACATCAGAGGCCGGCAGAAAGAATTGAGAAAACTGACGCAAGTGCTTGTTAGGTGTTTAAACCTGTAGCTCACTTGATGAAATGAAGAAGATAAGTCGCCTGAAAATGCTTTACCGTACCGTGCCTTCACTGGATGCCAGGTCTAAGTGGATATTGTGCAGTCGTTGTAAAGTTGCGGGCTGTATGTATGTTATTATTTTAGCTTGTGGTGTCCAACTGCAGGGCAAAAGCGTGCCTTCCAGCTTTCCACTTCTCTCTATCTATTGCCACCTCAGGCCATTTCGCTGAGGCCATTTCCTTTGGCGGGAGCCCAGATCATTCAATACCTACGTAAACTAAAACTAAAACCATTTTTCAATAAATATCCTGTAATTTAATCAAATGACTAGCTACTAAATATTTTATTTCCTACGATATCTATGTTCTACAATATTCTATACATGAGTATGAGTTTTTTTGGTTATTTTCATTTGGCAATCACCAAACAAGTCTGGATTTCTTAAGATAAATGTTTTCTTGATAATTTTTTTATGTAAATATTTAACGACTGCGATAAATGCTTTAGAAAAAGATAAAAAGTATTCTTATTAAACAGTTTTATGTGAGCAAAAACTCACATGGATTGTGACCTTTACATAATGGCGCCGTGTTTGTGTTGCTCTTGTAGCTAATTTATAATTAATTTTGTTTCTTTTCTCTTGTTTTAGGTTAAGATTCACTCGTGCAGTAGCTGAATTGCAGTTCCTTGGATTTATAAAATCATCTAAAAGAAAAACTGATCATGTAATGCGATTGACATGGTAAATTGTTACATACCAGTGTTATTTTTAATTTAATTTATTAAAACACAATTGATAATAGTGACAACGTTTTATTTGTTAAAAATAGGGAAACGTAAAACTGTTGGTATGTGTATGTCTCAACACCATTACAAGGGTAACCAAGTAGGTTCTGGTAGTTACGAAATCATTATGCTCATGATGCAAAAACTTATATGTCTAGTAACAGCAAACAAAGCTTATGATGGTGCAAGAGAGTATTGCAGAAGTATTGCCTTTTGCGCGATTAAAATATTTTTTATGAAGTCACTAGCTGCGCGTGAAGTCATAGGTAGGCTTCACTTGTTTCCTAAAATAATAAATACGTAGGTACATACTTACTACTTACTTCTCTTTTATCTTTATCTACCTACTAGCCGTTTTCCCGCGGTTTCACTCGCATCCCGTGGGAATTACTGCCCGTACCCGGATAAAATATAGCCTATGTCACTCGTGGATAATGTAGCTTTCGAATGGTGAAAGAATTTTTAAAATCGGTCCAGTAGTTTTTGAGCCTATTCATTACAACCAAACAAACAAACAAAGTTTTCCTCTTTATAATATTAGTATAGATGACATAATGGCCAGATCAAAAGTGTGAATATATAAATACAGTAAACTGCTGAAGAAACATACCTATAGAATGAACATAAAACAGGACAATCGTTTCGTAGGTAGTACCTATTTGTGCTCATCGTATTTTTTAACCGGATGACCTAATATTCATAGAAATCAATCTTGAGGCTGTGTGGGTCGGTTTGAGTCTATTGATGTGACTCTTGACTGTTACCGGTATATTTACAACATATACGGCTAGTTTCACAGATTCCAGACAAAGTTCTAACTAAATAGGTACCTATCTGACACATAGTGAAATAGAAACGTTTTATACGGTCGTGTTTATTGGTAAAACTTTAAGCAGAATGTAACTGACGTACCTACCTATGTAGGTATCTCACACGTGAACATATTATCCACCTACGTTATAATACCTTTAAATAAAAAATCATTTGAGAAATACAATATTATAATCATTTTACATATTAGTGTCGTAATAAATGATTAACACTCAGTGTTTTTTAAACATTAACCAGTTTTTAGAACCAATCGCAAATTCTTATCAATTTTTAAATTTAGCTTTGGGAATACGCAGGTTGTCAGATGCGAGGCGATTATGTACAAAAAAAGTGATTATATATTAAAATAAAGATTACCTAAATAAATAAATGGACTGATTAAACATTTTACGTTTAAGAGAATAGGTACCAAGGTATATGGAATACTGTCGGGGCTGCGGGTTGTGTTGTTCGAAAGAGTCACCGCGGCCCTGGCACACAAAAGGCTCCCGAAGAAACACCGTGGGTTTTAGTCAGTAAAAGTCTGACACTTCCTCACGCTGGCACCGGGAGGGGTCATTCTATGGAAATCAAATAATCAAAAGGAAAAAATAATCAAAAGGAATATGGAATAGTGATACTGAAGTGGTTCTTTAAATAGCATATGAAACTTCTGTATGCCTTCAGATAAGACCTATCTGCACAGTCTTATACAGATATTTGTCTAATTGTCTGTCATGCAGGTACCAAAGATGCTGGTGGCACTTAGAGGCCTTGCTGTTTAATTTGTAGATAATAAAACGTTGGAACACACACATCCTCCTACCAACCTAGTACCTACCTATGTTGTAAAAAACACACCGACCTTGAATG
>NWSH02000078.1:412612-435849 GCA_002382865.2 Heliothis virescens | reverse complement strand
TTTTAGGTTAAGATTCACTCGTGCAGTAGCTGAATTGCAGTTCCTTGGATTTATAAAATCGTCTAAAAGAAAAACTGATCATGTAATGCGATTGACATGGTAAATTGTTACATACCAGTGTTATTTTTAATTTAATTTATTAAAACACAATTGATAATAGTGACATCGTTTTATTTGTTAAAAATAGGGAAACAAACTGTTGGTATGTGTATGTCTCAACTAGAGTTGCCACGAATAGTGAATCGGCCGAATACCGAATACCGAATATTCGGCAAAGTTGTCAGCCATTCGGCCGAATATTCGGCACGAAATATATACTTGACGGGGGTAGCGGGATTAAGACAAGTACGATCCTTACAAGTGGTGGTTAGCAAACGAAAAACAATACCCAAACCTTTCGAAATTTGCTAAAGTTTATCTTTCTTCTCCTGGAAGTAGCGTGTATAGTGAGAGGTTATTTTCTGAGGCTGGTATCATTTACGATGAAAAGCGTAATCGTTTGCTACCAAAAAATGCTGAAAAGCTTGTTTTTATCCATCACAACTTACCACTGATCAATTTTAATTACTAAAGTGTTGTAATTTGGAAATAAATACACAATTTTGAGTAATATAACGTGTTCTTTTTTACATGATTTGGTATTCGGTATTCGGCCGAATAGTACGTATTATTCGGCCGAATACCGAATAGCAAAAAAGTGGCCGAATAGGCCGAATACCGAATAGTTGCCGAATATTCGTGGCATCTCTAGTCTCAACACCATTACAAGGGTATCCAAGTAGGTTCTTGTAGTTACGAAATCATGATGCTCATGATGCAAAAACTTATATGTCTAGTAACAGCAAACAAAGCTTATGATGGTGCAAGAGAGTATTGCAGAAGTATTGCCTTTTGCGCGATTAAAATATTTTTTATGAAGTCACTAACTGCGCGTGAAGTCATAGGTAGGCTTCACTTGTTTCCTAAAATAATAAATATGTAGGTACCCAATAGGTACCTACTTACTACTTGTACCTATTTTACGTTTATCTACCTATGACATGACCAGAATGACCAAAATGTGTGAATATATTAAAATAGTGAACTGCTGAAGAAACATATAGAATGTACATATACATGTAGAAGGAACATATGAAAAAAACAGGACAATCGTTTCGTACCTATTTGTGTTCATCGTATTTTTTAACCGGATGATCTAATATTCATAGAAATCAATCTTGAGACTGTGTGGGTCGGTTTGAGTCTACTGATGTGATGCCTGACTGATACCAGCATGTTTACAACATCTACGGCCAGTTTCACAGATTCCAGACAAAGTTCTAAATAGGTATCTGACACATAGTGAAATAGAAACGTTTTAGACGGTCGTGCTTATTGGTAAAACTTTAAGCAGAATGTAACCGATGTACTTACTTATGTATCTCACACGTGAACATATTATCCACCTACGTTATAATATACCTATAATAAAAATTTTATTTGAGAAATACAATATTATAATCATTTTACATATTAGTGTCGTAATAAATGATTAACACTCAGTGTTTTATTTAAACATTAACCAGTTTTTAGAACCAATCGCAAATTCTTATCAATTTTTAAATTTAGCGTGGGGAATACGCAGGTTGCCAGAGCGATTATGTACAAAAAAAGTGATTATGTATTAAAATAAAGATTAAATAAATAAATGGACTGATTAAAAATTTTACGTTTAAGAGAATAGTACCAAGGTATATGGAATACTGTCGGAGCTGCGAGTTGTTCGAAAGAGTTACCGCAGTCCTGGCACACAAAGGGCTCCCGAAGAAACACCGTGGGTTTTAGTCAGTAAAAGTCTGACACTTCCTCACGCTGCCACCCACAGCGGGAGGGGTCATCCTGATGATATCCCATCGATATAAAAAAGGAATATGGAATAGTGATACTGAAGTGGTTCTTTAAAAAGCATATGAAACTTCTGTATGCCTTCAGATAATACCTTTCTGCAGAGTCATACAGATATTTGTCTAATTGTCTGTCATGCAGGTACCAAAGATGCTGGTGGCACTTAGAGGCCTTGCTGTTTAATTAGTAGATAATAAAACGTTGGAATACACACATCCTCCTACCAACCTAGTACCTACCTATGTTGTAAAAAACACACCGACCTTGAATGATAATTTCACGATATATGGTAGGTAAGTATCTATAGATACGATATGACCTCTGGAAAGGTTAAGAGCACATCACTTTTATTCGCGCTATGCATACCTCGGGACAAGTTTTAGCCTATTTACACCTGTTTTTATTTTCAGACTAATAATACGTTTTAGTCTCCAGCCACGTTTTATAGTTTGACCTTTTAAATAATTCGTTGGAAACCTCTCGGCTCTTCTTTTGTTTTTTATTTATATTTCCATGTTTTTATTGGCATAGTGTAGACCTACACAATATATTGGCTATGTAGTAGGTACCTACCTGTACCTATTTATTTTAAAACCTATATTAATTCTAAGACATTTGACCCCACAAAGTAGATGGATCTGAGCAAATTCAAATGACCTCTAAGGAAGCAGATAAACACAATTTAATATTTTATTATGATAATAAAAATAGTAAGTAAGTATAGTGTCTGGTATGAAGTTACTTATCGATACCTACCTATATACTTTGATTGCAGCTGAAATACTGTAGGTTTACCGTATTCTTATTTTCTAAATTTTCCTTTATCTCGAACCTATGTGAAACTGACCGTAGACCTAATAAAAATAAGAAATAGGCACCTAGGTATTTGTGTAATAAGCTCTGTTGTTTGTTTCGCTAATTACATAATCTTGAGTGACCACGTAGGTACTTAGGAAGGTACCTACCTACCTATCTACACAATATACCTAGTTGAGTAATTTGCAACTGTGTGCCAACCCCGTCTGATCTTTGTCTAGTTACCTAGTCCTTCAAATAAAAAAGATATTTATTACTTGTACCTAATGTATCTATTGTCTTCTTTACACAAGTATTACATAACACTATTAATTGCTAGGAGGGTCAGAGATAAAGGTAATAATTAGAAAATCACACCTTGGTACCTACTTAGGAAGAAAGTAAGTAGGTAGGTTTTGCTATGGGCTCAAATTTAGGACTTCGGTTTGCTACAGGAATCAGAAAACAGATCTAGTGGACACCGATTTTTAACGCCAATTAATTACATAAAATTGTTGAATTTGTTGACACTGTTGAACAGATGGGTTGTAATTACTTTATGGTTGTAACTTTATAGGTAGGTACCTAATAATAGTTACGTTGAAGCCACCAATCATTGTGATTCGTGATTATATAGGTAACCTGGTGCTTCTACAAGAAGTCTGGCGTCTGCTTCGGCCAAGGAAACATAACAATGATGAAAACAAGAGTAGGTCTCACCACTATAGTTAACTTAGAATCTTTAGGAGCAAGTGGACTGAGACGAAAACCTTTAGCGGCTTATTAGCTTAGCGCCTCTTTTTTGCCCACTGAACTATACTTCACCTACTACACTGCACCTCATAATCAAATGACCACATGAGACATAGTTACTTGAATATAAAAAAGTCGCAGACGTGCAAACTACTTAAAAAAGAACCTTGTCATATTTATCAAGCGTGAACGCACATGAGTGCGTACAGGCTAATATTATTTGGGCAAACAGAACCGTAGCAGTGTGTGTGTAGTACCTACACATGCACATGCGCTTATGCACATTGACAACGAAATCCGGAATATCGACACAGATTATTTGATGTCCTTTGGTATTACGTTAGACGTAGAGAAATGTATAAAAGATAATGTAGTATTTCTGGGGAACATCAGTTGCTCGCCAGCCATCGAACCAAACTAAACTTACCAAAATGAAATCGGTGAGTATTTAACAGTATTTGAAGTTCAAGTGAATAGTTTTGTTAGATAAGGACCTTATAATGTGGATTTTATAGTATTTCTGAGTAGATTTAGTTTTACATTGTTTTAGTTTCTCTCTGTGTTGTGATACTTAGATAGATAGATAGATAGATAGATAGATACTTTATTAGGTACACCAATTTTTACATTTTTGATCCTTAAACTACTTACAAAGAAGGTGACATAGTGGGCGGTCTTATCGCTAAGAGCGATCTCTTCCAGACAACCTTAGGATGGATTGAGATGAGAAAGAAAAAAACTATATGGTACTTAGATCTTTCACCTCATGCCACGTTAACCTATTCAGCCATATTTTTTTAATTTTAGTGGTGTTAATGGTTAATTATCATCTTACTACGATATTATTTCAGATGATCCTTGTCGCCCTCGCCCTCGTGGCCGTCGCTGCAGCTGCACCTGCTGATGTAGAGCCCGTGCAGATTCTTCGGTCGGAGTTCAATCAGGAGCCTGAGGGCAGCTATCAATTCGGGTAATAATCATATTCTTATTCTTAAATACACACTTAGCAAATGACACGCATAAGGGATACATAAAGTTTATGTACAACGGCGAGCTTAACCCAGAATTGCGGCGAGCTTAAAGCGATATAGAGATTCGATTGGGGTAGAGTAAATTACAAGTGCTCAATATCAATAAATAATTGAACAAAATACTAATTATATACAAAAAAACTAAATAAAATAAACTATAAAATTCTTAATAATTTCTCACTATTTATTAAACCATGTATAAATTGCATTTTAAATTAAATAGACTTTTAAAATGTGTGATCAAACATTCCGAAACAACCTTCCAACTTCTTTTCTGCTGGGATATTCTACTACTAGAGGTTTATTTTCTTAAATCAAGCTTTTGACGCAGTTGTCTTACTGCAGCCTCTGTAAGGTTTTCCAAGTTCGAACATGCTTAGTAATAAAAGTAAAATAAATAATATGTCCTTCTCAGAATTTAGGACCTTTATTCTTTTTCACAAAAAAAAATTGTACATATAAATCGAAAATGTTCAACAGGTTCGAAACTGCTGATGGAGTCTCCCGTTCCGAAACTGGTGAAGTGAAGGAAGCCTTGGACGAGGAAAACAAGCCCCACAAAGTTGTCGTCGTCCGCGGCTCATACAGCTACACTGACAAGGATGGCAACCCTGAGACCGTCAACTACTTCGCTGACGAGTCCGGTTTCCACGCTGAGGGATCCTCCATCCCCAAGCCAGCGAGGAGATAAGCTACCACCGATGATGCTCCGATAAATGTACAATTAATGTTAATAGTTCATCGGCTGCCCTGATTTGTGACTCTGATAACGTTTAAGGAATGAATGCACGGTTACCGTGGCGCTGAAGTTTGGTGCAAGCTGACACGCTTCACTTACTTCTTTGCGTCTATCTTTAATCAAAGCACACTGCCATATTTTTGTACGTTTTTATGTTATTTGTTGTGTTTTTATGACTCGAAATTAAAGTTCGGTTAAGCCATTAAATATTATTTTTATTTTATTTGTATCCCTTTCTTCAGAATTGCACTGTTATCTTAAATTATCCATATTTTTATGAAGATAGTTCTAATATTTAAGATACATAGTACTAATGTGACTACGAACACAATAACATTCCGGGGTGACTTAATTGTCTACCCACACCCTTGCACCTTTTTTACACACTTCACAAAGTTGAAACTTAATTGAAAAGTCGTGAAAAAAATAAAAAATGTAAGAAAATTTAAATGACTGTTTGTTTAAACAATAATGAAATTCGCTTCTCTATTCTATTCCAATAATACCTAGTGTTCCGTTTGGGCTATGATTGAGATCAACATAGATACCTATAATGTACTTTTTTGTATGTGATGAGGCAAACGAGCAGACAGATCGTATGATGTAATCGATTGTCGCTGCCAATGTATATTCGCAGCTACACGGGATTTTGACAAAGTTTGTATTAAACGTCAGTATTTATAATAAAAAAAATAACAAGTGACTAATAAATGTTGATACTAATGACTTTTCTAATGAAAAATATATGTATGTTTGTTTGTATGGGAAAAAGTTGAACTCCTAACTAATTTATATCCCATCAGTTATTATCATCACATACACTTACACAAAACGTTTTGAAAACACTATTATATTAAGCTAAGGAGTGACACTCCCTGCCTGTGTCTTCGAGTCAGGAGTGAATATGTTATTTCTAAACAAGTGCGTTCTATGTTCGATCACATCGTCAATTACCATCAGGTAAGATAGATCAAACAAAACATTACTTGTTGTAATAACGGGACACCCTACAGTCGGTTAGCCCCAAAGTAAGCTTTGATTGGCATACAACCTTACAAACATAAATATAATAAATAATAATGAACAGAATAATTATATCACCAGACCACAACCAACAAACATGCTCATCACGGCTTATTGATAACTTGACGGTACCGGGAATCGAACATGTTCGTCAGTCCGGCATGGTGATCACTGCGCTGCCTAGGTTGTCGTAATTCAAGGGATCTATTATGTAAAGTTTATTAACAATCAGAAGTTAAGTTAAACGACTATAATGTAGGTATAACGAATGCTCACGAGACGGTTGGCGGTCAAGGTCACACCACCGTCTGCATGGTAAGCGACGGATCTCTACGTGTGTGTATGCCAGCGAAGAAATACTACTATAAGAGTCCTCGCACAACAGCGTAGCGAGAAACGCTCAGTTCTTATGCTGAGTTCTAACTAACGTTATTTTATGAGCGCTGTGTTTTTTTAATTGCACTGCATTCAAAGTCAGTGCTTAGGCAAGACTGAGTTTGGTAGTCGGCGATGTAAAGTCACTCAAGTTTATGCAACTGGGAAAACATAACAAATAGCTCACTAAGTTACGCTCCGTTAAATTAATTCTAAAAAATGTATTTATTCACCTTAGAGAGTGCTACGCTGGATTGCTACGAAGTCGTAGCTCGCTACGTCAGAAAATAAAATGGTAAAGAACTTAGGCCTCTTATTAAGCTGGAAAAAACAACTAACACTAATGCGGTTGAGATATACCGTAAGTACTATTACCGAACCAATTATTATATATTAGGTCCGTAGGTATTATTTCAGTTCTTGATAAAAAAAAAACTATCTTCTGCATAAGCTACTGTCAGAAAAAAGGAAAATAGATTTTTACTAAGCACCGGTAATGGCTTTGGTAAAAATATTTTTTTCTAGGGTTGCGCTTTTTTACCGAACGTATCAGTCACGATTTGAATAGTTCATCTGGAGAGGTTTTTATATTATTTGAATAAATTGCTAATCAGATACCTATTAAGATTCATGTCATCAACCGGCCGAAAATAGAAGGATTACAAGTTTTCAACTTCTACAATTATTTTGCTAAAATACGAATTGAGATAATTGAATAAAATCGTTTTTTTTTTAAGTAGGTAATCTGTCATGTAATAATGTTTCAGCTACTTAATTTTATCACAATTATCCTTTACATCTAGATCATAATTAATATTTCACCTAAAATAAGTCGTATGCTGTAAACTCCACTACAATCAGGGAATATGCGGCATAATTTTGTTCTTGGAAATTAAGGTATATCTTCAGTAACGGAAGATATATCACTGGAAACTAGCATAAATAATATGGCTGAATTTTGTATATTACATATATATGTTAGTTTAAGGTATTTGTCTATGGGCCATAGTTGCCTGATAATAAAGGTTTAAATTAAATAAATAATAAAATAAATAAGAGTGCACATGAAATCAATTGCACGAAATGCTATCTATGGAACACGAGTAACAAAAAATAAGTGAGTAAACAGGTGACCAGATCAATTGAAAATTAGTACGAAATCATCATTTTCCCATCTTATTAGTTTTGTGTGGGTGAGATGTTCCATCTAATATAAATGATCATTAATATTAATATATTCAACTATCTTCCCCATAATCTAAAAGTTGTAGGTTCATTATACATATAATTTAAGCGTCTTATTTGCTATCAATTAAAGAATCCGGATTAACGACATTGCAAATTTGAGATAACTTTAGTAGGCGGAGAAATGTATAAAAGATCGGGTCACATTGGGTAAGTCATCAGTTGCACAGCAGCCATCAAACATTCAAACATGAAATCCGTACGTTGATTTTAACTTGATTGACATAATTTAGTAATCCGTCAGGATAGCTTTGTTGTTATGTCGATTTATTCTAAATACAGACATTGCGAAAAGCTCTTAGCACGTGGTTTCTGGTATTAGTCCATTTTTAATAAAAACTATTTATTATGTGCTGCAGATCATCCTTGTCGCCCTCGCCCTCGTGGCCGTCGCCGTCGCCGCCCCCGCGGAGGTTGAGCCCGTCAAGATCGTCCGCTCCAACTTCGACCAGCAGCCTGAGGGTGGCTACCAGTTCGCGTAAGTATATTTTCGTATTTTTTTATAATCATTATAACGAGAATCAATGGGGCTGAGAGCGTTAATCGACTATCTTACGAAGGTCGAACCTTAGCTCGACGCAGGCCACTTCCAACCAATTCTTTTGGAAAGCAATGGGAAGAGATGATGATAGATAGATAAGCTATTTGATTATGAATGTTGAGTTGAGTAGAGTATTCATTTGTATGTATTTCATTGATAGTTTCGAGGCCGAGAACGGCATCGTCCGCCAGGAAGCCGGAGAAGTGAAGGAAGTGTTGGACGAGGAGAACAAGCCCCACAAAGTGGTCGTCGTGCGCGGCTCTTACGTCTACCCCGATGTGAACGGCAAGCCCGAGACCGTCAGCTACTACGCCGACGAATCTGGATACCACGCTGAGGGAGAGTCCATCCCCAAGCCCGCCAGGAGATAAGCTAACAACGACCACTCGCGACGAACCATTGAATAACTAAATTAGTTGCTAGTCAGCTGTTTATTTTAACGACTTTGATAATGTTTGAGGTAACAACAGAGCGGTAGCATATCAGCCACCCTTACTACTTTCGCTCTTTGTTATTTGAAGCTTATTGCCATATTTTTGTTACGTGTTGACTTATAAAAATGTGATTCATAGTGTAAATAAATAAAGCAAAACTGAAGATCTTACGTTTCTGGTTTTTGTTTAATTAATTTTAAGGGCTTAATTATCTTCTTTAGATATGAGTTTATTATTAATGCACCTAAGTCTGTCTCCTATAAGATGTCATGCCTGAAAGTGTATTACTTAATTCTATTTTATTTGAGCCAAAGTATAACTGCTACAGAGTTGTTTTTGAACTCGTAAAACATCATTACTTGGCAGAATACACCTTCCAAAAAATTGAAAGGAAAACTGACAAAAACTATTATCTCCTAATAATAGTCATTTAATAAGTAAACTGTGCTGCTTATGAGTTTAAATTTAACTCATTCCACATTAAAGTAGAGGCCTAGAATGGGATTTTGCTCCAAAATAATAATATTCATTGAAATAAGATCTATTTATATCAGTGACACATAGTAAGTACGTCTGACAAGTCGATTGGTGCTGAGACTGAATATTCGGCTTCTGATCTGCGCGTTCATAGGGTCAAGGAAATACAAGATTGATGATCTACAGCTAGTTCCGGGTCTCTATTTAGAAAAAGATGACATAATAAATAATATAATATCTAATTTGATTATTTATTCTAATCACATTGTAAGACTCAGTTGAGTTAATGTTTAAATGTGAATTACCAGATGTGGATGGGTTCAAGGGTCAAGGGTCAAGTTTGTAAAAGGTATGATAACTTAAAAAATACCTTCGTATCTGAACGCAGTTTCACTCGCAGCCCGAGGGAACTACTTTTCGTATAAAAGGTAGCCTGTGTTAGTTAATCTAGTGTGCATATATTCCAATTTATTCCTGTATGTTTTTTATTAAAATTTGTCTACCCGTTAAAGCGGACACAAAAAGTTTGGTATCTCAATCCTTCTATTTATTATAGCAGGCCTACGCCCAGACTAGAAAGGCAGATCATTATTCACACAATTTCACTCATTTACCTATCCACTTCTTAATCGAGTTTTTTCCATTAGGATGCAGTGGCGATCATGTTATTTTCTTTTCTATTATTATCTTGCTTAGTACCTAATCTTGGTTTTTGTAGCTAGCTATTATAGTATTAAGCGAGTAAATATAGCATGTAATTTTCTTGAAATAAATAATAGTTTTAATTGGGTAGGTGAATCCCTCATAGTACCGTACTTTCACGAATATTTTAGAAATAGGGAATCAACTAAAGTTGAGAGAGATTTCTTTTTCTTATATGAAGAAGCAGTCATTAAGATGGATTATACAAATATAGTGCCTGTAACTGATGCATCCTGTTGCACGATGGGCCGACAACTTAAATAAAATGGCGAGAAGAAGATGAATGCCGGCTACCCAAGACCGAGATGGTTGGCGCTTACTGAGGCCTACGTTAGCAGAAGACGACCAAAGACGAGAATAAATTAATGCAATATAGTAAATTTGTGAAAGAAAGTAGGTAGAGGAACTGAGAGAGAGAGGTGGATCGAAGAAAAAATAGATAGATGTCTCAAAGGAGAAATCTATACTAATATTATAAAGCTGAAGAGTTTGTTTGAACGCGCTAATCTCAGGATCTACTGGTCCGATTTGAAAAATTCTTTCAGTGTTATATAGGCCATTTATCGAGGAAGGTTATAGGCTACTTTTTATCCGGGTGCACGCAGTAGTTCCCACGGGAGAGCGGGTGAAACCGCTGGCGGAAGCTAGTAAATAAATAAAACCGATTAAATAAAAAAAAAGTACAAATATCCGAATTAAGAACCTCCTCTTTTTTGGGAAGTCGGTTAAAAAGAGAGTGCTACTTACCCCTAAAACTAGCCTTATAATGAAAAAGTGAATTAAAATATTCAATGCTAGTTTCTTGATAATAACTACAAGAGTAACATTTCCAATACATTTTATGAAACCCTCGGTGCAGGAGTAACCATGACTGCTTTTTTTATGATGAGCAATTTTATTATTGATGATAAAAAGTACTATTATATGCCGTGCTAATTTTATTTATCAGGTGTAACCATGGCATAGAAATGCCATAGCGGTAACACTGGTAGATCCAGCAGACTAGCAGTTCCCTCGAGTCTGGGGTTATTTATTTTTAAATGACCAAAAATTTTAATTTCGATTGGCACAAGTAAGATATATTATTAAACAAATATAATTCCTTATTTATAATGGTCTCACTTTCATTGGTAAGAAGTCCAGAACAATAATAATTATTATTATTATCTCTTGAACCCTAACCACCGGTACCTTGGACCCTGTGCCCGATATCGTTGGCTACCCATTTTTTATATTTTTAAATATTTTTATAAAGTAAATCTGTGAAAAGTTATGTTTATTAAATGTTATTTTNCGCAGTAGTTCCCACGGGAGAGCGGGTGAAACCGCTGGCGGAAGCTAGTAAATAAATAAAACCGATTAAATAAAAAAAAAGTACAAATATCCGAATTAAGAACCTCCTCTTTTTTGGGAAGTCGGTTAAAAAGAGAGTGCTACTTACCCCTAAAACTAGCCTTATAATGAAAAAGTGAATTAAAATGTTCAATTTTAAAATGTATAACTCAAATAAATGCTAGTTTCTTAATAATAACTACAAGAGTAACATTTCCAATACATTTTATGAAACCCTCGGTGCAGGAGTAGCCATGACTGCTTTTTTTATGATGAGCAATTTTATTATTGATGATAAAAAGTACTATTATATGCCGTGCTAATTTTATTTATCAGGTGTAACCATGGCATAGAAATGCCATAGCGGTAACACTGGTAGATCCAGCAGACTAGCAGTTCCCTCGAGTCTGGGGTTATTTATTTTTAAATGACCAAAAATTTTAATTTAGATTGGCACAAGTAAGATAATTATATACTTAAACAAATATAATTCCTTATCTATAATANAGGCTACTTTTTATCCGGGTGCGCGCAGTAGTTCCCACGGGAGAGCGGGTGAAACCGCTGGCGGAAGCTAGTAAATAAATAAAACCGATTAAATAAAAAAAAAGTACAAATATCCGAATTAAGAACCTCCTCTTTTTTGGGAAGTCGGTTAAAAAGAGAGTGCTACTTACCCCTAAAACTAGCCTTATAATGAAAAAGTGAATTAAAATATTCAATGCTAGTTTCTTGATAATAACTACAAGAGTAACATTTCCAATACATTTTATGAAACCCTCGGTGCAGGAGTAACCATGACTGCTTTTTTTATGATGAGCAATTTTATTATTGATGATAAAAAGTACTATTATATGCCGTGCTAATTTTATTTATCAGGTGTAACCATGGCATAGAAATGCCATAGCGGTAACACTGGTAGATCCAGCAGACTAGCAGTTCCCTCGAGTCTGGGGTTATTTATTTTTAAATGACCAAAAATTTTAATTTCGATTGGCACAAGTAAGATATATTATTAAACAAATATAATTCCTTATTTATAATGGTCTCACTTTCATTGGTAAGAAGTCCAGAACAATAATAATTATTATTATTATCTCTTGAACCCTAACCACCGGTACCTTGGACCCTGTGCCCGATATCGTTGGCTACCCATTTTTTATATTTTTAAATATTTTTATAAAGTAAATCTGTGAAAAGTTATGTTTATTAAATGTTATTTTCATCTATTTAAATTAAAGTATGCATAAAATTATCATAAATTTCTATTATAATTTAAATTTTCTTGATATTTCAGGTTCTGCTATACACACGTGACAAATAATAGGCTTGGAGTTTGATTTAGGCTCACATATTCTAGGAATATATTATCTAAGGATAGAATTTAAATTAGAGGCATGTTTAATTTTTTATTAATATAATACAAATCGAGAAATGTATAAAAGGTAACATTCGGATAGAATTCTCATCAGTTGCCTACCAGGTATCTCAGCACCAAATTCAAAATGAAATCGGTGAGTTAAATAATATTTTGTGCGACATACCTAACTTTAATGAGAATTGATTGTGCCAGTTCTATTCAAATCATAATTTTGTTTACACCGTATTTTGAGTTGGATGAGCTCATGCTGAGCAGATTGATTTTTGTATAGCTCAGCTAGGCTTAATGTTGTATTAATGCTCCTGCATGCCATGGACCAAAATACTTAACGTTGATAGATACGTCCATGTAGTAAAAAAAATCATTTNGAATTTATTGTGCCAGTTCTATTCAAAATATAATTTTATTTACACCATGAGCGCAGGCTAGGCAGATTGATTTTTGCATAGCTCAGCTAGACTTAATGTTGCATTAATGCTCCTGCATCCCATGGACCAAATACTTAACGTTGAAAGATACGTCCATCTAGAAAAACAATCATCTATAATATTATCGATTACACGTAATTGGTGAAATAAGTACACGTTACCTTACAGCTTAGTACTAATAGGTTTGATTGTACTTTAAGGATGTTGGGTGATTAAGCAAGTCGATTGTGTGTTGTTTCAGATCATCCTCGTCGCTCTCGCCCTCGCAGCTGTTGCTGTAGCCGCTCCCACTGACAAGCAGCCTGAGATCCTCTCGGCAAACTATGAGCAGCAGCCAGATGGTACCTACCTTTACAAGTAAGACCTCTTTTTATTTTTATTTTTTTACTTGTTATTAGGCTTACACATACTTAAAGTACAGAGTAAAATATAGGTTACCAATATCCTTTCTCAGGCAGACTATGACATTGGTTTATTAATTATGGCGTGAATGTACTATAGACAGAGTTACGTTGGCATTTATAGTATTGAAGTAAAGTACCTATTAGTGATTGTGGAGGCTTTTGATACTAGATTTTTTTTTTAAATGTAGTACCTATCTTCTTAAAAATAAAGTCAGCCTCATATTCAGCCGTTTTCTTTACAAAATCTGATCAACAATGAAATAACTTGCACGTCCTTCGTGATAGCTATACCTTTGCTATCATTAACTTTTTTACTTATATTAACAGATTCCAATCCGATGACGGTATCTTCAAAGAAGAGTCTGGTGTAGTGAAGGAAGTTCTTGATGAGGAAAACAAAGTGCAGAAGGTCATTGTCGTCAAGGGATCGTTCTCTTACCCGGGCGAAGATGGCAAGCCCGTGGTCATCCAATACGTCGCCGATGAGTACGGCTTCCACCCCGAGGGAGACTCCATCCCCAAGAACCCGGCCTCCAGGAGATAAACTAACAATAATCGGACACTCGCTGGTAAACGAACGNTTGCTATCATTAACTTTTTTACTTATATTAACAGATTCCAATCCGATGACGGTATCTTCAAAGAAGAGTCTGGTGTAGTGAAGGAAGTTCTTGATGAGGAAAACAAAGTGCAGAAGGTCATTGTCGTCAAGGGATCGTTCTCTTACCCGGGCGAAGATGGCAAGCCCGTGGTCATCCAATACGTCGCCGATGAGTACGGCTTCCACCCCGAGGGAGACTCCATCCCCAAAAACCCGGCCTCCAGGAGATAAACTCACGTAATCGGACACTCGCTGGTAAACGAACACTGGAATTTGAACAATGACTGATTAGCTCCACAACAGACACTGTTGTGAGTGACTGAAAATGTTAAATATTATATTTTTAAATATTTTTTGTTTTTGTAAGAAATATTTAAAAATGTAATTGGCAAGTTAATGCAATAAATAAATTTAAGTTATAACTGAATACTATTTTTTTTTTGCTGGATACTGTTAGTTCCACTAGGTGTTGCACCGCGTGGAGAAGATTGATATACAGTCACGATCCTCAGCATTGAGGGAACGACCAGAAAAAAGAGAACTAGATCAGATAAATTCCAACAAACTAATGTTTTGAAGTAATAGTTCCTTTGAGGAGAATGTGTTGCAAACCATAATTGTTATAGCTATTAATAGAAAGTTAATATAAAAAATCCGTATTCTGCAATATGACCTTTTCTTACATGCAAATTAATAATCGTGTAGGCGTAATTATACCCGGGACATACATTCTAATGGCCCTTGCCTACAGATTTCATGAACTGCAGAAAAAAACTATTGGTTGCCAAAATACATGTTACCTATTGTCAATTTCAAGTTTTCATTTATAAACTAATTTCGAGGATTGGAATTAAAATATTTGCCGACACGTAAATTATAGCTCATAAGTTGTTAATTGTGTATAAACAGACAGACAAAGTTAAGCAGTTACGATAGCATAAGGTCCTATGATAGACGGCCNAATATTTTTTGTTTTTGTAAGAAATATTTAAAAATGTAATTGGCAAGTTAATGCAATAAATAAAATTTAAGTTATAACTGAATACTTTTTTTTTTTTGCTGGATTCTGTTAGTTCCACTAGGTGTTACACCGCGTGGAGAAGATTGACATACAGTCACGATCCTCAGCATTGAGGGAACGACCAGAAAAAAGAGAACTAGATCAGATAAATTCTAACAAATTAATGTTTTAAAGTAATGGTTCCTTTGAGGAGAATGTGTTGCAAATCATAATTGTTATAGTCATTAATGGAAAGTTAATATAAAAAATCCATATTCTGCAATATGACCTTTTCTTACATGCAAATTAATAATCGTGTAGGCGTAATTATGCCCGGGACATACATTCTAATGGCCCTTGCCAGATTTCATGAACTGCAGAAAAAGATATTGGTTGCCAAAATACATGTTACCTACTGTCAATTTCAAGTTTTCATTTATAAACTAATTTCGAGAATTAGTAAAATATTTGTAGAAACGTAAAGTGTAGCTCATAAGACATAATTAATTGTGTATAAACGGCAAATCACAAAGTTAAGCAGTTACGTTAGCATAAGGTCCTATGATAGACGGCCANAAAAACTATTGGTTGCCAAAATACATGTTACCTATTGTCAATTTCAAGTTTTCATTTATAAACTAATTTCGAGGATTGGAATTAAAATATTTGCCGACACGTAAATTATAGCTCATAAGTTGTTAATTGTGTATAAACAGACAGACAAAGTTAAGCAGTTACGATAGCATAAGGTCCTATGATAGACGGCCACGCAATAGCACTTGCACAAGTAAATCACACTCGGTTCAATAGTTTAGTGATGAAAGAATGATTTGAAGAACTGTACAAATTAAACATGCCGCTGATTTAAAACAACACTTGGTCTTCGAATGTGATGTCTAGCAATATTAGTCAGGGGTCAAGCAATAGCGGTTTTCGCGCCATAATGTGACCTTGAGGTGGACTTTATGCGGCGTTGATAATATATTTGAGTTACAATGACCTTATGCATAAACTAGCAATATGACACCATTTATGACTAATTGTGTTTTTTTGTAAAATCTTCTGCTGCTTGGCACCTGTTTCTGTTCCTCTTGAGGCTAAGAAGTATGTCATAATTTTTATGTAAGGATAAACTTGGGACATGATTGGTCTCTTGTCACCCTAAAGGTATAATGGTGGAGAAAGGTTTTCGATGTTTTCTTTTTTGTTCTAGGATCGTATCCATAGACGACATGATATGGCATTGAATGCTATCACAGCACCTTGCAGCGTTAGGTGTGATAGGTTAATAAATATCATTAGTTATACCATATGCAACTGCTGTCAAACAAATAGATGGAACAATAGCGAGAATAAAAAAAAAATAACAATTCAAAATTAAGAGATTTTCTACTAAATATACTGACGATTGATAATGAATATGAACATAAAGAAAACTTATAGTACTTCCACTCCAAGACTAATCCGATGAATATAAAATACAAAATGTGGTATATATCTGTAAAAAAAATATTTAGGGCCTTAAATCATGTCAAGTCAAAAAGCACAACTTGTTTATGTTAAACTTAACGTATTTTAAATTTTCTACACATCTTGCGGTTAAAGGTTACTGTCAACTTAAAAATAAATATCACGCCTATGAATGATCAAATCCGGATTAGCATCATACATTTGGTATTACGTTAGAAGGCGGGGAAATGTATATAAGGTTATTTGGCTCTCGGCCTAGCATCAGTCGCTCAGCAGCAACCGAACAAACCCTAACAAACATGAAATCCGTACGTTCATTTCATTTATTTAATGCTATTATTGTGGGAAAAAAAAGGAAAACGGGAATGTCTGCAAAAAGTTGTGCTTGTAAACTTGTATTGCATTCGTGATTAAATTACTAATGGATGAGATTTAAATTTATTTTGTTTTGTTTANGAACAAACCCTAACAAACATGAAATCCGTACGTTCATTTCATTTATTTAATGCTATTATTGTGGACAAAAAGAAGAAAACGGGATTGTCTGCAAAAAGTTGTGCTTGTAAACTTGTAATGCATTCGTGCTTAAATTGCTAATGGATGAGATTTAAATTTATTTTGTTTTGTTTACAGATCATCCTTGTCGCCCTCGCCCTCGTGGCCGTCGCCGTCGCCGCCCCCGCGGAGGTTGAGCCCGTCCAGATCCTTCGCTCCAACTTCGACCAGCAGCCTGAGGGCAACTACGAGTTCGGGTAAGGTTCTTTTCAGTTATATTGTAGCTGCTTCCTGCAGTTACTACGTTGTAAAATTTTAAGGGTTCACTATAGATTTATAACTTTTTCCATACGTCAATCATTCAATATTTTCTAGTTATAGTTGACGACTATCTACATAAGTGCGTTCATTTTATTATCCAAAATAAACAAAAACGCACAGAGACAGAAAAAAATAAAATTAATAGGTACTGAATAAAATTTGAATAACAAACTTATACTTGAGCCATTACAAACGTACTTGATATATGTGAGTACATGAATTTCCTGATTAGATCATCTTATTAGTTCATCAGTTCTTAATTTGTGTTTCTGTCATAAACAGTTTCGAGACTCAGGATGGTATCCAGCGTCAAGAAAACGGAGAGTTGAAGGACGCCTTGGACGAGGAGAACAAGCCCCACAAAGTCATCGTCGTCCGCGGCTCATACAGCTACACTGACAAGGAGGGCAACCTCCAGACCGTCAACTACTTCGCTGACGAGACCGGCTTCCACGCTGAGGGACCCTCCATCCCCAAGCCCGCCAGGCGATAAGCAACCAACAACGACACTCTGATTAATGATTGATTGACAGTGTTTNACAAGGAGGGCAACCTCCAGACCGTCAACTACTTCGCTGACGAGACCGGCTTCCACGCTGAGGGTCCCTCCATCCCCAAGCCCGCCAGGCGATAAGCAACCAACAACGACACTCTGATTAATGATTGATTGACAGTGTTTAAGTTAATCGATTATTTGTCAGCTGATGTGCTCTGCAAATATGATAACGTTTAGCAAATAACAGGACGGTTACCATGACACGGGCGTGCGGAGGAGCATCAGCCGCTCGCTCCTTTTAACTTGATGCTCACTGCCATATTATGTTCTATTACTGTTGTGTTTTAGTAACGTACTGTAAATAAACTAGTTTAAAAATTCAATGTATACATTTTATTTTACTCGTTTAATGCCTTTAATTGAAAACATTAATGCTGCTGCTGCTGTAATTGGATTGGAGTATATTTGTTGCATTGTCATTTGTGCATTGTGGCAGTGCATCACCAGTCAGACACAGGCTTTGATCACGAATGACTGTATAATTAATTTATATCCTTAAACATTACCAATGCACTACCTATACACACATATTTTACAACTAATTTTGTAAATATTCAATGAAATAGTCTACTTGTTTCCCGCTTTTTCATGCATCCCGAGAGAACTACCTACATCGTGTATCAGGATAAGAAGGCTATAACAGTCGTCAAAATCTCACAGCCGATAACAGGGTCTATTGTTTCATACTCATTTGCCCAGACTTTTCCCAACTATGTTGAGGGCAGCTATTTTTTACATGGAGCGATTGTTTATCTACTCAGTTAGCTGAGCAATTGATACCTCTTGATTAGACGGTTGTATAGTCTTCTGGCTTCTGATTACCTATTACAACTTCCAAGATGTTGAACGTGCACTCAGGACCGACACCACCTAGCCTTGCTTGATCTCATGATTGATCGATCCCTGCGACTGTTACTTGCAGCTCCATAGGGCATTTGATAGATTTAACTGTTTTACCGTAAGAGCATAACAAACATTTTATGATTGCAATTTAAACTTGCACTATCAAGTTAACTTGTGATCTGCACATTAGTTGTCAATTAGTGGGTATTAGACCTAACAGCTATTGTTTTAAAATAAAATGGTTAAATTATAATTACTTATTTATCAATGAAAGCTTGCAACCATGACACTACTTTTGCATTACAAAATGAGGTAAATCAGTAGAAAAGAAGTATAATAATCTCAAAAGGGTCAGCCTACTACTGCCGAATTTCATAATACGAGCTTTAGGAGGATTTATATTGAACAGATTCATTAGGTGGAAAAGTCAGCCATTTTCAGTTGTGTATCAACCACCTGAATCCTTCGGGTTAATAATTGAGTAGACAGCAGTTTAGTTAATAGTTTGTAAATATTTATCTTATTTTAACGCTTTCTTACAAAAGAACACAACTTCAACGTGAAGAAAAATCGACAATTTTCAAGGGAAAACGACTGAATTTACTTTGTGCCAATATGAGAATAATATTATTAGATGATTGATCGAATTAGAATCTGTTTTAAGTTATCAATTCTGTTGGATCTACATCAATTTCCTCTTAATTTTTTGGGTTACGTACCCACAGTGTAAAATGGTCGAACAGCGAATTACTGAGACTTCGCCGTTCGTCCGTCAGGCTATATCTTGTGAACCCTGATAGTTGAAAACTTGAAATTTTTATAGATGATGTATTTCCGTCGCCGCAATAACAACAAATATTGAAAACTTGAATATAATATACCATACAAGAAACAGGATTTCTGTATTCATTTTATAGATGGATTATTAAGGATCCCTTCGTGCGCTAGTCCGACTAGCACTTGGGCGGTTTTATACCTAAAGAAATAACACTGTCTAGCTAACTGAAAACTGCCTAGCTAGAAAGTGTTTTTAGTTTTTTCTCCTCACTGGACGTGACTAATATGTACAGACAACAGCACATCAAGTTACCACAATCTGTCAAAATTCTGCAATAAATTTTCAACTTTATCACAATAATTGAAGGTTAATGTTCGATTGGTAAAATTATACAGATTCGTATACGTTAACCTGCTGTCGTCTGTACATAACGCAGGAACTAAGGAGGAAATTTAGTTTTAATCAGACTTATGAAAACACAACAAGACACGACTCATCGGAATGAAGCTCTGTTTTTGAATTATAGAGCAATTATTTTTATGAAATGTAAATTAATACGAAATTTTTGCTGTGAACTTATTTCTTTTATTTTTTATTTCAAAACACCTTTACTCAGCTGCTCCTCTACAATAGATATTAGTCCTGCACTCGATATTTTGGAAATTAATAAAAATATAAATATGGTAGAAAAACTGTTCTTTACAATTTGGCCAGCTACCTTTGGAAATTTTGCGATTTGTTGTCAAAAATAATTGAAAGTAGATTTATTATTATAAACTGGTGGGTCCCGGCTGTCAATTGGCTATCTTTGTCGATCGTTACAGGTAGTCAGAAGCCCAAAAGTCTGACAACCAGTCTTACCAATGGGTATCGGGTTGTCCGGGCAACTGGGTTATGGAGGTCAGACAGGCAGTCACTCTATGTTAAACATTGGTTCTCAGCTGCATTCGCTTAGATTGGACAACATAGTTGGGAAAAGGCTAGACAGATGATGTGAGATTTATTATCATGCAACGATGTGTTACTTCTTATCCCGACTTTTCCACCGCTCAAAGATAATACCTTTAAGAATTCCGTAAGTTCCTTTCCAATGTGCTCGAAAGCTCGAAAATAAACAATAGCCAGTTAAAGAACTTCCAAATCATAATTATTCACTTTACTGAGGTCAATAGCCCCACATGAGCGCTTTTGGAGGCAATTGATATAATAAAATCAAATACAATCATAATTATTGTAAATGGAATGGAATTTGTTTGTCATTTTAATAACTTTAAATAAATTTACATTTAAATCAATGCTTTCAATTTCATGAGCCTTTAATCAAGTCAATTTTACAAGCTTGCAATTGCATTTTCTAAGGTAATTATAAACTTCCCATAGAATTCGTAAATTGTTATAAATATAAGAAAGGAATAAAGAGATAACTTGATTCTTTATAAGTATGATAATCTATAGATACCTACATATTTAAAAGTATCACTTTATCAGTCTACGAATAGCTCACAAAAAAAATATTTGCATTTCATTGACTGAACTGAGTCTATTTATTAATGATTGACCAAATCCGGATTGTGTGACATCGTTCATGAGCGTGACAGTTGACATTTTGGGGGAGCATCTAGAAATGTATAAAAGATTTTGTCTAGATTGAGTTAACATCAGTTGCTCACCAGCCGCAGAACAAACACCAAATACTTCAAAATGAAATCGGTATGTGGTACATCAACACTTACGCTTGTGTTTGTCAAGTAGCAAGTTCTCTACGTCCGACGCACTGTCTTGTTGTTCTATGAAATTATACCTTGTTAAGGTACTTACGCCTATTACTTTACTTTGTTTTAAACATTTCTTGTTAATTTTGTCCAGATCATCCTTGTCGCTCTCGCCCTCGTGGCCGTCGCCGTCGCCGCCCCCGCGGAGGTTGAGCCCGTCAAGATCGTCCGCTCCAACTTCGACCAGCAGCCTGAGGGCGGCTACCAGTTCGCGTAAGTTAATTAACGTCTTTTTAGGGGTTTTTTTTATATAATTATAAAGAGAGTTAAGTTTAAAGGGACTAATTTGTATGTGTGTGTCCGATAGCTTTGAGGCCGAGAACGGCATCAACCGCCAAGAAGCCGGAGAAGTGAAGGAAGTGTTGGACGAGGAGAACAAGCCCCACAAAGTTGTGATCGTGCGCGGATCTTACAGCTACCCCGACGTCAACGGCAAGCCCGAGACCGTCAGCTACTACGCCGACGAGTCTGGATACCACGCTGAGGGAGAGTCCATCCCCAAGCCCGCCAGGAGATAAGCTAACAACGACTACTCGCGACGAACAAATGATAGATCCCATGACAATTACAATTTACCTGTAGTTCATTAGCTGTTATAAACAAAGACTTGTGTTGGTTACACCATCTTTAGTTAATAGTTTTTGCGTAGATTTGAGTGTGTAATTAGTTTTGGTCACTAATTTGTACTCACATGTACGTTTGATTGTGCCATCTGATTTGTTTGAACCATACAATGTAAATACATGTTATTGAACTAATTTATTCTGTTCGTTTTTATTATTGAAACCATCTCATTCTGATTATATTTTAAGATCTATGATAATACTTTCATAACATAAACCTCAACCAACTATAGTGTTTATAGATAAGGCACGAATTTTCAGTGTCTTGAATTTTTATTGTGATTTGCAGAATTATTTGAATAATATGCAATAATCAAGAGATATAGTTAACAATATCGCGACGTAACATAATAAAAGGGGTCGGTTATTCAAGCCCTACTAGCCTACTTAAAGACAGCAATTGCTCAGTAATGTCTTAGATAAGTACCTACGTAAAATATATATGTAACGAAATTTATAAAGTATAAAATACTACTGTTAAGCGCAAGTGTTTCATTCAATTAGTTTAGCTAACAAGTCTGTCATCTATCTATAGAGGAAATATTAACACTACACTATCCCCGAGTGGCCGGCTATATTTTATCTGAACACGGAAAGAAGTTTCCACGGTATGCGATTGAAACTGCTATTTAATATTATAACACCTTGCACCTTGTTATGTATAAATGATGCCACAATATTTTCACAGAGAATAAATAAACTAATAAATGGAGTTTGTAATAAGTAAGTAAACAAAGCTGCTTAACACTGAGCTTACTATCGCACGAAATTGTTGGCTTGAGTAATACCAATTAATTAAGAACAACCCGATCGTGGGAAATTATTGCGGGTTTATTAAAGTGTTCTCGAGATTTGGGGGCACGGCAGTGCCCCCGCCAAGTCGAGCGCAAAGCAAACACTGCCGTACCATCCTTTACTGGAACCATTTCGACGCATTTTCAGGCCTCTGTTTGAGAACCTCTGGATAATACCAGAACGCCGAAATTTTCATCATCCAGAAAGCTATAATCACATACGTAAAACCCAGAATTTCAAGTCTGTAGGTCATTTAATTTCGGAGTTAATCGAAAGCAAAGTTTCGTATTTTCGACACTCACTCACTCATGATCATCAAAATAGAACTAGTACTTCCAATAAAGTCAGAGAGCTGAAATTTGGAACAGAGTTAGGATTTAATGACCACATATAAGGAAAACTATAAAAACTAGGATAATCGAAGATCTGGAGTACCTGG
>NWSH02000078.1:397686-409340 GCA_002382865.2 Heliothis virescens | reverse complement strand
GTAAGAATCCTTAGACTCAGCACGACTTTGTCTAGATTTCATTACTTTTTAGAGATAAACAAGCAGCTTCAGCGAGAATTGGCTAGTTTTTTACAGAATGTTTTTGGTGGGATATTATTGTCTAAATAGTTATGCATTTTGTAGCATTAACTTATTACGTTAATTTGGACTTATTGCATCGTAACACACATAATGATATATCATATTCATCTGCTTAGCCTTTTCCTAACTAGGTTGGGGTCTGCTTCCAGTGTAACCGGATGCAGATGAAAGAGAAATAGAAATACATTTAATCATATATATCTAAACATATTGTTAATCAATAATCAGGCTCGTTATTGTTGTTTTATTTTTTTAATTATTGTGTAGATTTTACTGAATGTAATACATATTTTTACATTTAACTAACTTTAATTTCGAACGTTGGTTGGATTATAAATGAAGAAGAATAGTATCCTGTTAGCAATAAAAGAACTATGATTATAAGGCATAATTTATTTTATAGCGTAGTGATTTAAACTATAGATTACTTAAAAAAAAAATGATTTGTGTATGTGAACATCAAAGATTTCGTGAAATAAAAACTAAATATAAAGTATTAGAAGCTCCACCCATTTAATCGTCTTCCGGGTTAGGATGTGTTATAGATAGATTTAATTTCTAGAAACAAAGTTGTTGTTCGCGATTTCACCCACATCCTGAGGAAAATAGTTACTTCATTCGCCAGGAATATATCCTTCCGAGTCCTCGTAACAACTGCTAATTTATGTATGAATGACAGCCAAACTGAGAGACGAGACGTACGAGAGTACGTGACGTAGTAACTTGCTATGATACAATTATGTAGATACGCCGATCGACTTGTATCTTCGCCTAACCACGCTAAATCAGTCGATCCAAGCAGTTGTTACAATTGTACACACATACATACAAAAAACATCGGGTTGCACTCCGGGAGTGCTGGTATAAGTGAAAACTTGAATATTAACCATCTATGAGTTTGAAGAATAAAAACTAAACTTGTACTGTCATATTTGACTTAAAATTATAGATGGCGCAACACATCTTGTACTGTTCTCGATATGAGGGTTTTGGTACAGTTAAAATTAATTAATAAAAATATATCTCGTTATTATTAATGTGGCATGAAAGCTAAGCTAAAGACACTCCGACACCATTTCATTTTACAAAAATAAAAACCAAAATTCCATCTATGATTTCAAACGATAATTATTAAGCATGCCAGTATTCTCAAATATGACACGTTTGAAAAAACCTAAGTCAAAGATTCCGTTAAGAACCACCTTCACCTAGACTTTTATTTAATGAATTGTATTTTATATTTAATTTAATTATCTTCTTGCGCTATTCCCAATTTTATTTGGGGTCAGCGCAATATATTTTCTGCTTTCATTTCTCCCCGTCACTCGTGATGCTGATATTTACTCCCTTCTTACTCATGTCATCTTTCAGGCAATATCATCCATCTTTTCTTTGGCCTTCCTCTCCCCCTCCATCCATCTACATTCATACCAATTACACTCTTTCTTGCGTGCGTTTCCTTCTTCCTCATTACATGCCCATACCATGTCAACCGCTTACCTCTCATATTTTCTGTGATTGGTGCTACTTTCAGACTTCATTGTAATATTTTAAATTTAGTTTAATATCTCTAAACATATATTGCTTAAAAAAATTCAGCCCAGAATAAGTTTTTTTTATATATTTCACCAGTATATTATAAGGCAAATGCTGTACCAATCGAATCTATGAAGCCCATAGAATATGCAAACCTGAGGTTGCCTATTCTTTTCTGGTCACAACTCTCAGATTGCCACTTCAAACAAAAAAACATCTTTTTAATTTATTTAAATGGTTTTGTTAATCTTTAACGCAATCTTGATTCACTAACTGACTGATATATGTAATATGAGGAATTTTAAACAAACCCACAATTTCGGAATTATGCATAGTATCAAAAACAATTGTATTNTTATTGCAGGAATATTTGACAGGCGACCATTTACCTATTGCACGATTACGTTTACACAGTGCAAGTAGCATCTTGCTGCAATAAAATGGCAAGCAACGGGCAATGAAATCGCAATGTGTAAACGGGCCTTTAATTAGCCGACGCGACGTTGATATTATTGTCTGTGATATCCGCATCTTTTTGTTAAGTATAATAAAAACCTGACTCGTTTGTAATGAGTGCAAATACGACATGACTACGCCTCTGTGCTACGCTTGCCCGTAATCGTAAGAAAATCGTGCAGGTTGTGAGAATGATACAAATAACGTAACAGTTTTGTTTTTTTGTAGTTAGTGTGGGATAGTATGTAGAACATTAAAAGTATGAAATAGCTAGTAACAACAATATAATAATAAAGTTTCATTGACCATATAAAATGGGAACCTTTAATAGCACTCAAACTGCAAGGAACGAAAATTGCACTGACGGACGCTATATCATGTGTCTAATTCAGTGTCCCTTCGTAAATACTTCGATTACAACCGTTTAAACTATTTTGACTGGACTGAGAATTGAATGGTAAAGCACGAACTATCTAAGGATTTCGATCGCAATTTCTGCACCAAGTTAAGACTAATAGACCACCCAACCGTTATGCTGCAATATAGTTAATTGAGTTGATGTCTTAAAGTAACTGCGCCCTATAACATTTACCATAATTTTGACTTAAAATTGCTAAATGATTACAACCATCGTGTTCGTGTTGAGCTTTGGTGGGTACTGGCAAGTATACCGCGGCTAATAACAGCTGATGGGTTAAGGAGACGTGTGTAGCACTCACGTTTGAACGATGGCTCAACAAAAAATATCAGCACAGAGCAACCCTGCCGCCTATAAATGGAATATTCAGATCCCACGCTAACAGTAACACTTTGAGTACAACGAGCGCTGTCCGAATTGAGCATTGTTGAGGTAAATACACTAGTTGTTCAATTAATTCCGTTCAAATATATTTGAAACAATAAATCCGCGCATTTGGCAGTATAACGAGGACATGCAACAGAAAAACTCATAATAAGATTTGTTATTGTAATTTATAATATTACGTAACGTATCTCATTAATTAATATAATGTAGGTACATTTCAATGAACCTAAGTTCAGTGATATTATTGTTGGTGCTTTGCTTCCGTACGGGTATGCATGGCGATACACTCGTAGCTTCCGATTGGATCGCAGCGGGTGGTGTGCTTTGTAATAACAGGGATGTCAATACATGTAGATTCGAGATTAGAGCGGTCTTCTTCTGTAAATTTGCGGTTAGCCAAATTATTATTGTGTACTTTCAGTCATTCTAGCTGTTTCCTTTACTGCTGGTACAAACCTTCTCTATGTCATAAATTTTCCTACGATTTAATTCTTTCAAGTTTCAGAATGTATCGTCTCATCGGCTGTGTGTTGCTGTACGGCGCTCTAACCACGGGTTTACCATTCCCGTTTCCTGGTGTGCCTGTAGTCCCACCAGCACCTGTGATACCAACACCATTTCCCTTTGTCCCAACACCCACGTCGGTAGTACCAACTGCTATCCCCTTTGCGGGTAGACCGGTAGTCCCGACTGCCATACCTTTTGCACCGGGAGCCGCGCCTATAGTACCAGGAGTGGGCAACCCTTACTACAACTACGCTGGAGCCCCTGCTATTCCCATCCTGTCGTATTCTAATGAGCATGGCTTAGATGGGACGTACGCTTTCAGGTATTGTGAAATTTAATCTGTGAATTATATAATAATATTTATATGCATTGTTACAAATGTACACTAAAATTAGATCTTACACTATACCTATAACGTAAATTTAATCAATCATGAGATGAGAATGAACAAGCAGTACTGACGAATATTAGATATTTAGTAAGCTTTATAGTCTACTGATTAGACTAGACTAGACAAAATACTAAAAATAATTTCAGTTTTTCAACTGCCGACGGCAAGCAAGCGCAAGAAAGTGGATATTTGAAAGATGCTTACATTGACAACACGGGAAATCCACAAGGGACTCAGGTATAGTTTAACACAGAATTTTATGACCATGATAAGCTAACATCTGCATGGGTATTGGTTATTTATAAATGCAATTTCCTGTACGATTGTTTTGGCACAGATACAATTAATTTTGTAATTGTTTTCGTTATTACAGGTTGTCCAGGGAAGTTACGCATACGTCTCTCCTGATGGAACACCCATTCAAGTTAACTACGTAGCTGATGAAAATGGTAACTTGATTTATAAATAGCACTTTATACTGAATACGTTTTTCTTAGAGTATCTATTTAAATAATAGCTAGAATCTTATAACAGTAATAACATAATTATGCAAGCTCAGGTTTGGCGCCCAAAAACTACAGTTGGCAGTCGTTAAAAATAGTTTCAGTTTTGTCTTTCTTGAATTGAAATTAGTGAGGTTTATTATAAAAGTTTATTTCCATACACATTACAGATATATTTTAACTAACAAGCTTTTAGTTAGGTTTTATATTAGCTAGGAATGAAATTGGATTATACGAGTACGTTTTCAAAGAGCTATCCTAATTTTTCACGAAATTAATCTGCTGTACAATTAGTCAAATTTAGATTCTTACTGATAACTGAAGAAATTATACGATTGACTATGGTAATATAAATAACTTCGAAACTTTTACTTTCTTTAATGAAAATAAAAATAAATACACGTTGTTATATGGTCAGGCGCCTCTTCGTATCAACCTATTCAAATTTATTCGCATACAAGACATAAATACAGCCATATACGGGCTTAGGCATATCTTACTGAAAATTATTATACACGTGATTATTTAATTGGTCGTTGCATAATCCTGTCACTTTTATACTGTATTTTTATATTATAGAACTTCAGAGCTGATGATGAAAAAAATGACGATGCTTCCCATCTAGAAAGACTTTTCTACGTCTTCCATTTGGAAATAAAAAAACTAATTCACATTTTTCAGGTTTCAGACCATCAGGTGTTCATATACCAGCCGATGGAAAAGCTGTAGCTCCCGTCGTGCCAGTGGTAGACCGCCTCAATAAGTCTATCTTCGACCCAAACTATAACCGCTACGATCCATACTTAAACAGAAATAGATACAACACATTTGGCCAGTATAATAACCGGCCTTATGATCCTAGATACCCTTACGACCCTACAAAGATCAACCCTTACTATAACAATAACTACAACCGTTATCAATTCCGAAACTCCAACCAAGAAGCTAAAAAGGAATCTGCTTAGATTTATTGAAAATTTTATATAAAATTAATATTATTGTGCACAACGAAAAGTGGAAATGGAAATGTATTTTTAATGGTAAACGAATTAAACTTGTGATGAAATTCAAGTTTTTTACTATAGTACACCGACAAACGTCATATTTTTTTCGTGTATTAGTCTGCAATTCGCTTCGAATAAATATCTAATTGAAAAATAATGATAAATGAGATAGATGCCAGCGTGTGCGTCAACAAGGCGTCAACAGTATTTGATGAGATCGATAAACGATTATCAAAACGTATTAGGTAATATAATTTGTAATCCAAGCTTGGTTTTTATCAGCCTTACTGTAGTCAGTGTTCGTTGTATCGTTCAAGTGTTTACTCCGACAAATAAGTCCCACTGAGCGGCTTTTAAAGATGTTGCATGTAAAAGATTGCAAAACAGTAATTCTGTCCCGCATTTTATATTAATCAATATGCGACACCGCAAATAAATAGCCGAAACGCTTCATACAATACGACGTACATATTTTATGCATGCATTGCATCGTTTAAATAACTTAGACAAGTAGTTAAATCTTGGGACTAGGACATAATATTGTGCTTTCTCTTTTTACGTAGCTATTGTTTTAGTTTTTTATTGTTATTGTTATTATTCAGGCAAAGCCCAAAAGTCCCAAAAAAGCTTTTTTATACTATGTAAAGGTCATTGACTGTTTAAACAATGAAAAAAATAATGGCCACGTCAAACGTGTAATAATACTACTATGTGTTGACAACGCTGTTTAATATTACACGGGCGGTTGTTTGAAATACTGGGCGGCTGCATTACACCGTTTTGGCGGTATACTACAATTGGCTCAAGACACAAGCTTGCTAGAAAGTAGAATAATAAGGTCTAGATATTATAAAAAATCTGACATCGTACGTGTGTCTTATGTGAATAAGTTGCAAACAAGCTGTCTTAACTTGTTAAATCATCCCATGAACTATGTAGGTTCAAGACTAATGAGTTAATAGCGGAACTTAATTTAAGATACGTACAGAACCTCACTTGACCTACCGCAGCTGATTAAATTAGCCAGTACCTCAAGATACAAGGGACATCAAGATTTCACCAGAATACCTACGCGTATTTTTTCATGTACAAGAATTTTTATACTCGTGTTACCAGTCATAACTTTAACAGAAGTATGAATGTAGCGAGGCGTGGGGCTGTGATCAACTTCATGTTTTATGACCTGGTAACTTGAATTACTCACTTCGTTGTGGTAATCTTATGTTAAAGATTAAAACGTTCAATATATTCAACCTGTGCCCTCGATACCACCTGTACGTTTCAGTATTACGAAACATAAGTTTGTGTTGGTGGGCGCACTTCCGCGCCCCTGGGTTATAGATGCCATTCCCTATGAAATTCCCTTTGTCCTCAGAGTCCTCAGAGAGCAAAAGAACTTTTGAAGTTAAAAGTCAAAGAAGGAGCTTTGAAATAAAAAAAATTATAATAACATCAATTATGAAGCTGTCTATGTAAAAATAGCTTTTGCATAACTTTAATTTTATAAATTTAATTCGCCCAAAGCTGGTTTCTTTATCATTGCTATTATGCTAATGTCCCATTGTATGATAAAACTATACGAAAGATCTGACTAAATTATTATTATATAACTGCATGACTAGATAATATATGTTGAAGGCAATTAGCGGTGTGCAAACAAAGGTAAAACTGGGATGAAGTCATTACTCTTAATCAAAGTCTTGGCTTTGCTTTATTTTTCAGGTGCGTTTTAAATCTTTACACACTTAGGAAAATCTCAGGAGGAAGAAAATTCAATAATGTATAATGACTGGGTATTCAAAATCACAGACCTTTGAATTAAGCTTTGGGGTGGCATAAAAACATCTCATTATTTTGAAAATACGAAGAGCAAATAATGGAATGAAGGGATTTACGTTCTAGCAAATCCATCCATCTAGATATCCAAACAAAGAACTTTCTGACAAGGCATAAACGAATATAGGCGTATCAAGCATAAATATGAGTTTCCTAATTTTAAGCGACTTTGAACTGATCATTTACGCAATGAATAAAAATATACGGGACTTTGAACTCATGTGGATTGGTCAACGTTTTTGTTTCCGAGTGTTTTATCCTTGCTGTTTTATGATAGAGTTGTGGTTCCCCGAATAACATGTCGTCGGTTTTTTTGCTTTGAACCTTGTTGAAGTATGTCACAAGATGCGACTGGTTTCTGAGATCCGCCTCCGCTGATGTGCCTAAGAGTTAAGGTTAACTTTACTGCGACAAGTTACATCATAATGTTGTATTCTTTAAAATATTTTGTGTATTTTCGCGTTCCGCAGAAAATTTCGAGAAGCCATATTTGTTAACTGGCAGAATGATTAGAAATGCTTTTTAGGTGTAGCTGTATCAAAACTTGTACTGTTAGGGTAAATAAAAATAAAGCAATTAACCATAATTTGGTGATATTCAGACAATCTATGCTCAGCGTAATGTAATTACTAACTGAGCTTTTTGGTAAAACTAGAGCATCTTGCCAAAAAATCTTAGTAGGTAATTAGTAACAAGAATCAAATCAACCTACTGCTATTTACACTACACTAGACTGGCTTGGGCAACTATGTTACACAGGGAATCAGTAACATTCCCGACAGGTTTATTAAAATATTCTTTAGGACTCCATAACTGCAGTCTTGTTTAATTAGCACGTTCATTACTTACCGTGCAACTTAAACCATTACAAAAACTATACCAATAAAATTTAAATTAATGTATTGAAATTTCACGCGTAAGCTATAATTTCCAATTTCATCTGCAGGTTACAGTGTGTCATTTAAGTCTTATCAGTAAGAGAATTAAGTTCTTATTCAATTGTTCTTGGCAATGTTTCGGTACCATAAGGGACCTCAACTGTCCTTCGTTGTACACATGATCATAAAATATATACAGAATCCGCAACGATGTGTAATTGCGACAAAAGTTTTCGGTATAAAAGCCGGGGGTGAATCCAAAATGCATCATTACATTGCTTTTGTATTACACGCATTCATCTTGCAACTGTTTTGTGCTTGGATCATCATGAAGTTTGTTGTAAGTTTTTAGAAATTTTTAAGTTAGCTTTTTTCCTTAGAAATGTAAAGTTTTCACTAAAACGATGTGTTTATTGCAGCAGTAGATTTGCAAAGATTAGTCAATTACCTACCACATACTTTTAATTTGTAAGTCCAAAGGCTCCATCTCTATTCCCTCTCTATTTTTCTAGATTGTATTGGCCTGCTTGGTGAGCGCGGCGTACGCTGACGTCAGCAGCTTCCAGGCGTTCCAGCAGCAACCATTGTATCAGCAGCAACAGCAACAGCCGCAGTACACCACGGAACCCATTCCCATCATACGACAAGAACAAGTGCAAAACCCTGATGGATCTTACAAGTGGAGGTTCGTTAACATTATTTGAAGTGGTTCGAGTGTGTGAAGTGTATTTACGAGTAATTGTTTGTTCTATAGTTTTGGAATAACTAGTGCCTAAACTGTGGTCTAATATTCAATGCATAATAATGGCGTCCTTTGTTGAATATTTCCTGGATAAAATTTAGTTAGCCAAATAACAATTCTACTACTTTTCCTTTGGACATTCGTTTTGTTGGACGCGTTTTTATAAATAACAATTTTATCCAAAACAAAAATTTCATGCATAACAAATGTTTCGAATTCTATCTGATATAAATAATGCTCTGAGCACTTATTATTACTGTTATCTCTCTTAATTAAATCACTACTCTATACGATGTTGATACTTTCAGCTACGAGACTGGTAACGGCATATCAGCTGAAGAACAAGGATACGTGAAGAACCAAGGCATCCCTGATCAAGAGGCTCAGGTTGCCCAGGGACAGTACCAGTATACAGCGCCTGATGGACAGGTGACTATTAATGTTACTTTGCTTGCTATTCAAAAAGCATCCTTCCCTATATATATAAATACGTCTCCTTATTGAAAAGAATAGGTATAGAATAATAATGAAAGACAAATTGAATAATTGTTGGTGATTAGTCGAAGTGACATGTAGTGGAGAATAATGCGTTATTCTGAGATTGTGTATTAGGTTTTACTTCAATGAGATTTCTTAGTATCGGTTCTGAGTCTGGATTCATATCATGTACAAGCGTTATGCTTATTCAATACGACTTATCCTTATCTGGCAAAGTGTAGGAGTTTTCTTGGTAACTTCTGACTAAGTCAACCTTTACTATATTCCTGCCCAAAATAAAAGTTCAAGATTTTCCTGTTAAAGGAGGAAAATTATAGTTTTTGCAAAACGGTAATTTTTGTTACCTAAATACAGATGCTGTTTAAATGCCAAACTGCATGAACTTGTAATAAATAAAAGTGCATAATGCAAAGTTTTCAAACGAAAAAAAAACAAATGACGTGGATATTTATTTGTCAATATATCATCATTTAAAAATAATGTTAGTCTTTGCTGAAAGCTTACATGTTTATTTTATTTATTCGTCTATTAATCAAGATGTTCTTTTATTATTACGTATATTTTTGTCCTTATAACCGTTTTCATGGGGAGTTACGCCTACGTAAATTTATGGAGCAATGTTTGCTTTGACAAAGACAGCAACTTGAAGTTAACTTTCACAGGCTTAGCTAACTTTGATACCAACAGCAATCTACGATAGATGGCACCATACGACAAATGTTCAAACAATCAATTCGTGGTTGGGAAAACGCAAAACTTTTTATCAATTTTTGTACAATTAGTAGTTTATCTTTTTATTCTATCGCTGATAAATTAATTCTGACTGTATTGGTTAAAAATGCCAACGTTTAATCACAGATATGTCGTCATGGCATGACGGAGTCTTCCGTCTTTAAGTTATTGATCAGAAGATTAATACCTCCAACATTATATTTATGTTACTTGGACAAACTCCTAACCTTTTAGACTGTGTCCTCAATTTGCCATCTTCTTATTGCTCCGTATCCATCCAAAAGTACAAAATTGTTCAAATTCCTAAACATGATAATGATATTACCCTTGTCATTGTAAAGGTTACAGAACCGGATACATTTTGGCTGTTCAAATAAGTTAAGGTCTTGTTAGCTTCATAGAAACTGGCAATGTTTATCCTAATTTGGCTACCCTTGATTTTCCAAAAGCTGAAAAGTCTGAAGTACAATGAGCATATTTCAATAAAAAATAAAAAGAAAATACCAAGTAGGCATTTATTAAATCATCATTAATAGTAGTTGCATTGTTTTACATATTCCACAGTTAGTCGTTATTGCCCACTGAAGTGTGACACATAATGACTATCTACATATTAGCTTTTAAACATTTTTGTTAATCAAGGATAAAATTATAAAAAAATGGTTACCATAAAATTATGACCTTATTTTATCAGTATAGAGGAATTTTAAAACAGATTTCATATTTTTGAACTACTACTACATGCTGGATCTGTCTGACATTATAATTGGTATCTTGATCCTCGGCGTTACTGAAACTTTGTTCGGAGATGAATGAAATGTATATTTGTAGGGAAGACAATTGAATATTTAGGTACTTTAACTATAACATTTTATTTCAGGTGATTCAATTGCAGTACTTAGCTGACGAGAACGGCTTCCAGCCCCAAGGCGCTCACATCCCCACTCCGCCACCCGTCCCTAGAGAGATCCAGAGTGCTCTAGATTACCTCGCCACTTTACCCCCACAAAACCCCGACAATAGAGAATATAACAGAAACTAGAAAAGATATACGCAAATAGGATTTTTCACAAAAATAAAACATAGGTAGGTTACTTGTGATACCACATCATAAACGAAAAATACAAAAAAAGTTTTAATATAGTTATATTCTTGTACATTTTACATAATATATAATGATTTTATGTTAAGCATTTTGTTTTATTGGAATTTCTACCTCACTAGTTTTGATTTAATCACCATTTATGAGAACCTGATATTTTTTGTTTTTACACGACCCGAGTCTCGTTTTTATAAAACTTATTACCTACTTACTGCAAGATTTATTGATAAGTCCAGGTTAAATAAATAATTTGGTATAGTAGTTAAGAAATTGCGCAAAAGCAAAGAATTGGTTGCAGCTTAAGGTTCAATTAAAAACCGTTTATTTTGATCTAATAATTTCATTTCGCAAGTCAAAGATTAAATATTTGTTTGTTCTCACAAGGTTAGAGTATATAATAACAGTTTGAGGTGATTATCGGCTCACAGGCTGTCAATGGTAATTACACCATGAGTTGGCGCCGCGACCAACACATGTTTAGCGAGAAACGACAAAACGGTTTCTAAAGAGACCTACATAAGTTACCCATATTATTAAAAAAAAATATTTTTGTGTTAAAATA
>NWSH02000078.1:329789-355956 GCA_002382865.2 Heliothis virescens | reverse complement strand
TGTTCCTTTAAGAGCGCATCGCCGACTCCATAAAAAGGGTGTAAAAACGCAAAAGCTTGAGTTTCCACCAGAAAGCCTTGTTCACGCTCTTCCTCAGTCACGTGATGCTTANGAGCGCGTAGCGGTAAACGAATTTTAGTGTAGAGTTCGTTTCGCATAACGTAATCGATTTTATACATTACTAGGTTCTTTCCGTAGTTTTATCCGTATCTCAAGAGAACTGACTTCCATACATGGATAAAAAATGCCCCTAACCCTTATGATATTCTGATATTTAGGCTATATCAGACTGCCAAGTTTCATCGTAATCCATCGAGTAGTTTTAGCGTCAAAGAGTAAGAAGAATACAGACATATCCACAAACATACATACATTCATACATCTTTTCAAAGGTTCGCATTTGTAATATTATAAGTAGGATTGAAAATACATGACATTAATAGGATTATAATAAGCTTCATAAAGAAGTTTTTGGATGTTGAGCCAAAAATATTTACTGGTACAAATTGTGGTGCAATAAAGCAAAATACTGAATACCTACTGCATAATTTTTTTGTGAACTAAATAATTAAAAAAGAAACTAATTTAAATAAGTCAGAAATCACAGCTGTTTTATAAATAAAGTATCCCATCAACCAATTCCGTGCCAAACTTTGAAGTGGATTTCATTTTGACAAGGTTGTTCCTTTAAGAGCGCATCGCCGACTCCATAAAAAGGGTGTAAAAACGCAAAAGCTTGAGTTCCCACCAGAAAGCCTTGTTCACGCTCTTCCTGAGTCACGTGATGCTTTGCATAGAAATATGAACCTGTTAAATTTTGTCGCAAAACGCACTCAGACTGATGACTCGTAACTCGTGAGGTGAAAACCTCATTTACATATTAACAGTACCCTGTAGTCCTTAATCCCTGGGTCGCAGGTGACGAGCACCCGCCAAATTGATATTTTATACTTGCAATTACACAAGCGATCCATTTACATCCCTCCGCCTCAAGCTGGGAACACGAAAAATTGCCTCAACTAACGTAATATTATTAATTCAACCTTATTTATCATTAGCCTGATTAAAAAAATGTATGTAGTGAAATGGTGTGTATTGTAAATAAACGAAATTATTTAAATACCAAAAAGTACATGGGGGTTTCATTAAAAAAATCCTAATACAATATAAACCATAAATATTTTATGCGAAGAATTAATCTCGGCATNAGAAATCACAGCTGTTTTATAAATAAAGTATCCCATCAACCAATTCCGTGCCAAACTTTGAAGTGGATTTCATTTTGACAAGGTTGTTCCTTTAAGAGCGCATCGCCGACTCCATAAAAAGGGTGTAAAAACGCAAAAGCTTGAGTTCCCACCAGAAAGCCTTGTTCACGCTCTTCCTGAGTCACGTGATGCTTTGCATAGAAATATGAACCTGTTAAATTTTGTCGCAAAACGCACTCAGACTGATGACTCGTAACTCGTGAGGTGAAAACCTCATTTACATATTAACAGTACCCTGTAGTCCTTAATCCCTGGGTCGCAGGTGACGAGCACCCGCCAAATTGATATTTTATACTTGCAATTACACAAGCGATCCATTTACATCCCTCCGCCTCAAGCTGGGAACACGAAAAATTGCCTCAACTAACGTAATATTATTAATTCAACCTTATTTATCATTAGCCTGATTAAAAAATGTATAGTGATTAAGCTTATTGGGCACAAACGCTTTATTATAGTTGAATGGTGAGTATTGTAAATAAACGAAATTATTTAAATATCTAAAAATCACATAGGAGGTTTCATAAAAAAATCCTAATACAATATAAACCATAAACATTTTATGCGAAGAATTAATCTCGGTACATACAAAAGTACCAAATTATGTTTAACGTTTACAAAGCGATGGAGTGCTTTAATTATGATGGTGGATGATAGTGCAGTTCGTGGCAGAACAATGAGCAATATGAGCATGTTGTTACAATTAGCGCTCCCTAACGAATCCTGCTCATTCTCTGAAGACCATTAATCACAAATCCCGCTGCAAATTCGGTGCGTGCACTACCAAAGATATAAATCCTATTTACTACGACCTCTGAGGCGGAAATACACTTTGGTGGAAAAGTTCCAACAATCAAATCCGATTTATAGAACCGAATAGGGTTTCATTTACATTAGCAGATTTATTCTGCCAATATATTGCGTGCGAAAGTCGTGTTTTGTCTAAAAACAGTGTATTTTTATTGGGTAACTTTTTCAATATATTTGTGCATTTTTATCTGTTTTCTATGTGTGTACAGGTTATGTGGGCGATACGATTCGACCAATTTTTTAAATTTATTACAGGGTTAATCGAGCGAAGTAATTATAAATCAAAATATTTGGGTAAGTAATAAAAATTGAGCATTATAAATNAGGGTTAATCGAGCGAAGTAATTATAAATCAAAATATTTGGGTAAGTAATAAAAATTGAGCATTTATGTATGAAAGCTAAACACGTATCTCAATATTTCATTATAAATAGAGAAACAACTGTAATTGTGAACGTCCTCTATTTTGCCAAACTATTATACTTAGATAGTTTACCAGGGACTTCTTCCCTTATAAGTAGCTAATATGAGAAAGTTACGAGCTATTATTTATCATAGTGGGTGGCGAAATCTGTTGCCTCTGCGCCAACTCGAGCCCATATTTTCATTCCGAAGCGACATGAATTCGTAGCGGCAGTAACACAATGTAGTCAATTTACTTCAGTCTCGGCTGAAAGTTTTCTCAGTTCTGTCAAAGTTGTGATTGCCTTGTTTTCCATTTCGTTGTAGAAAGATGATAAATAAAACTTGGATTCGCCAAGTGCACGTCGCTCGGCTACTCGGACGCAGCGCCTGCTTTATTTACAGATAAACATCAATTTCAGTAGGAAGTGACGCTTTGCATGATATAATGGAAGATAAGAAAGCGATGACCTCATACAGTAACATAAAAGTCGCGCGTAATGGCTTGTCTCAAAGGTGAATTTTCTCATCCCGAGTACAAACACATACATCCGGAGACAGAGCGTGTATTAGAAGGCATTTTCGCTTTCCTTTTGTTGAAATTGTATCGTAGGTAATTTTCATATAAGCGCAGTAATGCGCCGGTAATGGTCCATAACAGAAAGCTCGCAATATATAGAGGCCGTCCCTCACCCCGCGCCCCCACCCCCGCCCGCGCCCACATGTTGTACAGCACTACCACCACACCACACACTAACAGAAACAAAATGTTCAAACTATTCACGATTTATTACTAGATATTCAACAAACCATTCAGACTGGAATGTAGCAAAATATCGAGCAAACAAGCACTGAGTTGACAGTGCCTGTTACAAACAAAGCAGAGCACATATCGTAATAATATTTTATGTATTCATACAGTTACATTTTTAGTAACAATTCAAGAATTAAATGGTCTGCCAAAAGTTATCACGGATATATTAAATCTTTGGCGTTACGAAATAATAAAATACCAGAGTAAAGATAAATTTGTAGGTAATGTAATAAAATAGCGGCGTCGAAAAAATTAAATTAAATCTTGTTACGAGACGCGTCCAAAATATGCTCGGGAACGCGTCGTGCGCGGGTGCTTTCTTTTAAATATCTCCAATGGTGAATTTTTTTTGCATCGGCAGAAATTAGCGAGGAAATGTTTTGCTTTCTTCTACCTACGTATGTCTATTTATATAAGTACCTCTAGGTGAATAAGGATTTCGTGACTTCCATTCTTCTAAGTTGGGTGGTATCCAGGAAATCAAGAAAGTTGACACCGAGTTTCGTACCACGTACATAAGAAAGTCTCCACAAAACCATATTTAAATGGTAATTGGTGCTCAACGCACGTACACCGCAAGTAGAAACAGATTGTTGCGCGGGACTTAAGCCGTGGACGACGTAGCAGAACAACGAAAGCCCGGCGTGGACAAACCATAATCCTATTTGGTGTGCAGAGCTTGGCTCGGCGGCTGCGAGCGTCGTGCTAGCCGCGCCGGCGATGGACAAACAATAACTCTAGCTCACACCTCTCGCAAACCACCAGAATTAACTGGAATCACGAGGGAATTACCAGACAGAACTCTCCTACCTCCTAGAATTTCCTTTAAGAATTGCTAATAGTAAACACAGACACCATTTGGTTTTACTATGTATTTATGGATGTATGCATGCATAATACAGTTGGCCTTCAGTTAATTAAGACCGTCGTGAGTCTACTTATTTCACTGCTACTAACAATTTTGCACATTTCAGATGCATTCCAGTACAATATTCTTCAGAATGTTTTAAGTATTCAAGAGGTGTTAAATTACTGCTTAACTAGTAAAAATTTAGTTTAGAAATTCTTGCTTCTACCTAGCTGTAACTTATCGATTCTTTTATCCATAGCGAACATGGTCTTCCGTGGGAATATAACCTAATTGAAAAATTAATGATCATTAGAAATAGCCTTTTCCTGTAAAGAAAAAAACAAATAGGTACTAAAAGCTATTTTCAAAAATAAAAACACTGCCACGAGGTCAAATATTGCCAATCAAAAGGAAATTCAATTCATAAAACTTTGTATCGACCGCTTATAATTCAATACCAACCGAACAGATTGGGCAATATAAAACAAATAGAATGTTTAAATAAACCAAACAGAATATTTTAAAATGTTAAAAGTTTCCCAACACGGTATTCGCAGTATCACCTAATGGGATTTACGAGTTGCACATGGAAAACGCTGCTAATGGTTTAATAATTAAACGAACATTTCTCACTCCTAATCGTAACGTATCCGGGAAAACGAAACAGCTTAAACGGTACCTTTAAAATTACGAAGATGTTTAAAACCATGGTAAACAAATTCAGTCATAAAACTTAATAAGTATGCATCTGTTTAACATCAAAGAAAATCCCACATAGGGAAGCATCGATCAGTTTGAACAAGCTGCTCAAATATTAAGGAAGGCAGAACTATAACACGTACTGATTAATTCCGAACTAGCCCCGTACATGCGGAGAATCGTTACTGCTTCTGTGTACTTGTTGAGTGAAATATTCAAGGTGAGGGTGTCCCGTCGGTGTGTAAACTCGAACAAACATCGGGACGTGTTGGTACGACGAGATAACTAGTGACCGTCTGCGGCGTTCCCTAATTAATTATTCGACAGCATGGACACACTTGCCCTTTGGATATTACGATGGAATTACCTTAAGCGCACTTAAACTTACCTTCAAGACAAGAGCCTTAATTGATGTTCACGTGTTTACCAACTATTTCATAGAGTCAGCCGATTATATTAATGGAAAGTTTCTTATGGCGTACTATATATTGTCACTCTTTAATCAAAATGCATCAAGTTATTTTCAGCAAGTACCTACTAACTATAAATTTTAAAAATATTGGCGTTAAGTAATTACTTTTTGTTTTAAAATAAGATTGATCATACTGTCTCAGTTTTGTTGTTCTTAAAGCTGCTGATGGTCATAATGTAATATTTTTTGTCGCGTAATGATGATAAGGCATTAACCCTTCGCTTAAAGCACCACAATTGCTCCATTTGTCTTTGTTCTTACATTTCACGAACAATACAGAGAGTGGATAATGATAATGACTCTATTTAAAGCAATTTGTTTATGTAAGTGTATAGCCATGTGGTTTTATTCTTGGATATAATATGCTTAACATTATCTTTTTCAATGCACTATCCCATCCCATCAACCGTAGACAAAAGACTAATTTATAAATGTTGTTTTGCGTAAGTGGGATAAGGTGAAGCCGAGGACCACAATAGTACATAATATATATCTGTTCAATGAACCATATCGTGTAGGTAGGTAGGATCTATAGTTTATTTTCATTTATGGAAATAATTAATTGAAAGCTCCGGCACTTTGTAAAAGTGGATGTTCTTCATTTGTCACTGTCATAAACCAATTTTTCTGAGAAATAGATGATTCTAGCACAAGTCCCCACATCTTAGACGAAATGATGTGTAAGATGACAAAGTAGAAATACCAAAGTAATATCTACCTTTTATAGTAATAAATCAGAAAGTGCGAGTATATCCAAGTACTCAGTTTATTTTCTGCAAATATGCAAGGTATGATTTTTTTTCGTGTGAGATCGTTTTAATGTAGGTAAACATTAATTATATATTTAATTTACTTTTGAAATTAGAAAAAATATTACATTTACGTTTTTAATATAAATAATAAATTCTAACCCTATTCCAGGTATTTTAGACTTGTAACATCATCAGAAAATACAATAATTTACTTGGGTATTACTAGTATATTTTATTAGGAAAAGCGAGATTTCAACATTTTCCTTCAATCGAATTCAACCAAATAAATATTAGTACTAAATCCTCAAATTATTTGTATTATACATATACCGAGAACTCTCTTATCGCAAAAGAAATAAACGTGAATATCAAACTGTAAATTATTTAAGTAAGGAATTCGACCTTTTCTATCAAATTCCGACCGGTAAAAATTCAATATTTAAATCACAAATTTGTAATAAGTAAAACGTCTTTATCCGAGGCAGTTTATTGGAAATTTGAAATATTTGATTTCATTTTCTTTTGCGGTCCATCTACCCAGTAAGAAAAGGCTGAACTTAACAATTTATAGCTGATTTTTATATTTCCGAGTATTTCAAAGGTAAGACGCCAAGAGACGCACGTAATATTTTTCATTTTGAATTTACAAATGTGGTCTCACTCGTCTTGTATTATTTTACGCAAACAATGCATTCACAAACGGAATGCACGGCTCGGGGCTGAGGAATAAGCTGAATAATGTCACTGATGTTACCGCCTGTTCCGTCGCTATTTGCCAGACACGGGATCTATGTACGCATATTATTCTATCTAAAGACACACATAACTAAACACATGGTATGAATAGCTTTTAGCCACAACACGTGGTTATATACCTACAATAATCCACAAAAGGATTGGTAAATAATAACAATCCGTGGAACTTAGTCATCTATTCCGAAAATCCCTCCAAAGTTTTTCCCTAAATACTCGTTTCAACGGAAACTTGTTATCTACTGTTCCTAAAAACTACCACACCACATCATTCCTAATTCCCATAGATAATAAGCATAGCGTTAATCTTACCTATGAGGAAAACCGCTATGTCTACGCTACATCATAACTAATATTAATAGAAGGTATCTTACATTTTCTGAGGCGAATAATGCTATTAAAAAGAAGCTTGTTTAATTAGTACCCATATTAATATGAACGGATGGTAAGTGTTAATATAATAAATGAATTAGGTATAGAAGAATTGAACTAATTTCACGCCTTCGGAATTTCATAGTATGTACTACGTAGTACAGACGCCAGCACATCGACATACCTCAAACTTCAATAGATTTTCAACCTTTTCACAATAATGATCGAACGGTAAACTATACGTTTAATACAAGGGCGAGATTACGCGATTAAACGTGATTAAACCCTTACTCTGACGAATCCACCTGCACCAGATGCTTATAATTCACCGAGGTTTGATCCCAAAAATTTGCTAATACTTAATCCATGAGTTTATTCAATGTTTACAATGTTGACCTTTGAAATATCTGACTGATTGCGTTATACAGGTAACATATGAACAGCTACCAGCGGCTCGGCGATTAAAATCCGCGACAGTAAGGCTGAGGCCAAACGAGCGTAATTTTTTGAGTCGTGAGTCGCAGAATTTCGGTCACAGAAAATCGTTACAAACAAAAAACCACAACTCATTTTGCGTTGCCGTGTGAATCAAATAGGACTTTTGTATGAAACCGAATGCAGCAGATTTTCTGCGACCGAAATTCTCCTACCCACAACTCACTGCTGCCAACAATTACGCTCGTCTTTTATAAGATTCAGATTTAATTTTAATCGAACACTTTTCTATTCTTTCCTGTTTTTTATCAAAAGGTTGGTATAGAAACTGGCTGGTTTATACATAGGCCTTTGTCATAGTAGGGTTAATAAATTATTAACTGATGCTTAACTTCATGTAAATCATTACTAGACATTGTAATCGTAAGAAACATCTAAATAGTGATAAAACAATAAAACTAAGAAGACATTTAAGTTTCCTCATAGATTGTAGGTACTTGATTTTTTTGACAGAAATAAAGGGAAAACGAATGTCACTTTTCCAGTGAATTAATGAATGAGAAATATTGGGCCTAAATATTTGCCAATAAGAAATTTCCTCAACATTTGTTACCAAATAAAGGTTTCAGAAATATATTCGCGGCTGTGGAATTTTATTTAACATTTTCAGAAAATTGCTACCCTCGTGAACTCGTAAATAAACGACTAAAGATATGAAAAAAAAACGTAATAAGCGCTGCGATAAAAGAAACTGGTTGTAGATGTGTTATGTTTTTCAGTCACTTGATATCCTGTATGAGAGAAATAAAACACATGATTGAGGGCCGAAGACCACCGTACTTAATTACTACTCAAACTTTGTACCCAAACCTACGAATGTTCCTTGAGGACGTCCCTTGCGTCCATGTTATCATACATACTTTAAAACTCATTNTTATACATATACCGAGAACTCTCTTATCGCAAAAGAAATAAACGTGAATATCAAACTGTAAATTATTTAAGTAAGGAATTCGACCTTTTCTATCAAATTCCGACCGGTAAAAATTCAATATTTAAATCACAAATTTGTAATAAGTAAAACGTCTTTATCCGAGGCAGTTTATTGGAAATTTGAAATATTTGATTTCATTTTCTTTTGCGGTCCATCTACCCAGTAAGAAAAGGCTGAACTTAACAATTTATAGCTGATTTTTATATTTCCGAGTATTTCAAAGGTAAGACGCCAAGAGACGCACGTAATATTTTTCATTTTGAATTTACAAATGTGGTCTCACTCGTCTTGTATTATTTTACGCAAACAATGCATTCACAAACGGAATGCACGGCTCGGGGCTGAGGAATAAGCTGAATAATGTCACTGATGTTACCGCCTGTTCCGTCGCTATTTGCCAGACACGGGATCTATGTACGCATATTATTCTATCTAAAGACACACATAACTAAACACATGGTATGAATAGCTTTTAGCCACAACACGTGGTTATATACCTACAATAATCCACAAAAGGATTGGTAAATAATAACAATCCGTGGAACTTAGTCATCTATTCCGAAAATCCCTCCAAAGTTTTTCCCTAAATACTCGTTTCAACGGAAACTTGTTATCTACTGTTCCTAAAAACTACCACACCACATCATTCCTAATTCCCATAGATAATAAGCATAGCGTTAATCTTACCTATGAGGAAAACCGCTATGTCTACGCTACATCATAACTAATATTAATAGAAGGTATCTTACATTTTCTGAGGCGAATAATGCTATTAAAAAGAAGCTTGTTTAATTAGTACCCATATTAATATGAACGGATGGTAAGTGTTAATATAATAAATGAATTAGGTATAGAAGAATTGAACTAATTTCACGCCTTCGGAATTTCATAGTATGTACTACGTAGTACAGACGCCAGCACATCGACATACCTCAAACTTCAATAGATTTTCAACCTTTTCACAATAATGATCGAACGGTAAACTATACGTTTAATACAAGGGCGAGATTACGCGATTAAACGTGATTAAACCCTTACTCTGACGAATCCACCTGCACCAGATGCTTATAATTCACCGAGGTTTGATCCCAAAAATTTGCTAATACTTAATCCATGAGTTTATTCAATGTTTACAATGTTGACCTTTGAAATATCTGACTGATTGCGTTATACAGGTAACATATGAACAGCTACCAGCGGCTCGGCGATTAAAATCCGCGACAGTAAGGCTGAGGCCAAACGAGCGTAATTTTTTGAGTCGTGAGTCGCAGAATTTCGGTCACAGAAAATCGTTACAAACAAAAAACCACAACTCATTTTGCGTTGCCGTGTGAATCAAATAGGACTTTTGTATGAAACCGAATGCAGCAGATTTTCTGCGACCGAAATTCTCCTACCCACAACTCACTGCTGCCAACAATTACGCTCGTCTTTTATAAGATTCAGATTTAATTTTAATCGAACACTTTTCTATTCTTTCCTGTTTTTTATCAAAAGGTTGGTATAGAAACTGGCTGGTTTATACATAGGCCTTTGTCATAGTAGGGTTAATAAATTATTAACTGATGCTTAACTTCATGTAAATCATTACTAGACATTGTAATCGTAAGAAACATCTAAATAGTGATAAAACAATAAAACTAAGAAGACATTTAAGTTTCCTCATAGATTGTAGGTACTTGATTTTTTTGACAGAAATAAAGGGAAAACGAATGTCACTTTTCCAGTAAATTAATGAATGAGAAATATTGGGCCTAAATATTTGCCAATAAGAAATTTCCTCAACATTTGTTACCAAATAAAGGTTTCAGAAATATATTCGCGGCTGTGGAATTTTATTTAACATTTTCAGAAAATTGCTACCCTCGTGAACTCGTAAATAAACGACTAAAGATATGAAAAAAAAACGTAATAAGCGCTGCGATAAAAGAAACTGGTTGTAGATGTGTTATGTTTTTCAGTCACTTGATATCCTGTATGAGAGAAATAAAACACATGATTGAGGGCCGAAGACCACCGTACTTAATTACTACTCAAACTTTGTACCCAAACCTACGAATGTTCCTTGAGGACGTCCCTTGCGTCCATGTTATCATACATACTTTAAAACTCATTATGAATCAGGGTCAACCTATCAGAAATATGCTACAACGGTCCTTTGAGTTTGAAACTCCAATCTTATAATTGGAAAACATAATCTGCAATATTTTTTTCAAAGTCTGTTTTAAATTTACCTCCTACCATAATATATCTTTTGTAGAAAAGATCTAATCTGCTTACTCCCAAACTATCAAAGCATGGACCTGATGTTAGGTACTGTACGGAAACTGTACCCAAACGCGTAAACTTACTTTATATTTAGAGTTAATTAGAAACCTTATTTTGCGTCTCTTTTGATGTCATTGCCAGAATCCACATTATTTTAAGGTTCCTTTATAACGCTTCAGACTACTTTAGACAATGTTAAGCGCCTTTTGGTGGACTTTATGTCAAAACTACGGACGAATGCTTCGCGAATTTTAATTGAAGAACAAAAATGTTCAATGGTTTTTTTGAGAAATTATAACAATCTTTTTTGACCACTTAGAGCGGAATCTGAAAGGAAGTTCTTAGCTATGAGTCAATTATAAATTATGTATTTTATTAAATAGACAAACACAGATTTTTATCACCAAGACTTTTTAATAATATGTCTGAAGAAAGAATCCGAATACACAGACATACAAGACTAGATGTTTCCCCGTGGTTGCACCTGTATCCCAGGGAACCCAAATGTACATACAAAATATAACCTGTGTACCTACATAAAAAAATCTTCCACTGTTTGAAAAAATCAGTTCAGTAGTTTCGGAATCTTTACAAACAAACAAACAAACAAAGAAGGTTTCCTATTTATTATATTAGTAGGTATATATTAGATAGAATAGATAACATAGAATAAAGAAACTAGACGTTTACGGCTAACGTTGAACAGTTAACATGGCACGAGTGCACACAAATAGCACCATGTCCTTGTCCAATGGTTCCTACAGACTGCTTTACGCTCGCTTGTCTCTTAGACATGCAATATTGCTATGTAGGACAATAATGCCATGTTATTAAAAAGTAAATAGGTAACAATGTATGAATTAAGCTATAAACAGTCAAAATCTGATCCAATAAGGATTCTAGAGCTATAACTAGGTCTCAAATATTTAAGTGATTATTATTTTACTTATTCGTATAAATTGAACAATATATGCATTGCTACACCATATGGCACATCAATCATAAATACCGAGTACCTTTGAATAAATATTTATTATATATCGCAGTCCAATCCCACAACCCATCATATCTCCCCTACACACATTAATTTTACCGTCCGAAAATACAAATTGGTGCGTCATTTAAAACACAAGGGATGATACGACAATGTACCATTTTGAGACCGTTTTCATTTGTTTTTTATCACCATCCTTTCCCTGTTTCTTTTTATACTTATTGGATTTCATTTTATGAACGATATATCCTTTATTAGGGCATTTGAATTTTATTAAACCAATTAGATATTGAAAGGAAATTAAAGAAAAAATCTGGGTTGTTACTCAGTTGAGTACAAAATGGTACTTATTAAATTCTATTGAGTAGAGCTTTCTCAATGATAATGCATTTATTTTTATATTCCTGTCTCTGAGACAACGTCGTTACGACCTGTGCCTGTCTATTGGTCGCCACAATGCACTTATTCTCGGTAACAATCACCGAACACATTCTGCCTGTGGCTTGCAATTGTTTGAACTAAACCACAACAAACGCACGTAGGTACGATACTAAGCAACAGTTTACTAACACGTGGCCTGGAATACTATCCTGGTATTCAGGAAAAGTAACCACCGGCTACTGGAACGTGAGGGGATTTATTTCAATGTGTAAAATGTTTCAGGTGTTGAATATTGAATAATATGCTCCTAATCTTTCTTTATAACTCTAGCTTTCTAATAACTTTATAAACCTACTAGCTTCTGCCAGCGGCTTCGCCCGCGCTATACTTGAAATCCCGTTTTTTCCCGTTCCCGTGGGAATTTCGGGAAATCCTTTCTTAGCGGATGCCTACGTCATAACATCTGCCTGCGTCCCAAATTTCAGCCCGATCCATCCAGTGGTTTCGGCTGTGCGTTGATAGATCACTATGTCAGTCAATCAGTCACCTTTGAGTTTTATATATTTAGATTTAGTAAGTATACTAGCCATGGAGAAAATATTCTAGTTAGTCGGTAACTAACAACGAACAGCAAGCTTCATACTTATCGGTGATCAAGTAATTTTCCGGGCGAATTGCCAAAATGTGCCGAGTTAATGAAGTGATGGCACGGTGATCATAAAATAATACTCTCATTTTCACCAAATTCTTCATAATCATAATATACGAAATTCGATCACCCGCTTCGGGCAGAATTTCATTGTTCGAAAAGTAGCTGTAAATCAATAAAACTAATAATATATGTTCCTATTGGTCTATATTACACCTACATTATGGCTGCGACAGCTAAGGCTACGTACAAAGATAGTTTTAGGAGTATTCCCACTAAGAGAGTCGGGTCTCGAGAGCTGTCGATAAAATTCCATTCCAAATTGTTTTCAATATGTTTTATCGGAATGTGATAGTGAGCAACGATTCTATAGAGAGGAATTTCCTTGAAATTGTGTTGATATGATTAATTTTAATGCCATTTGTGCTTTGTCGGTAACATTACTAGGTCCGCCAAAAAATAGCCAAAAGCGGGCCGGTGGTTGTGAATAAATAATGATTGAGTTTAGAGTATTGATCTTTCAGATAGAAAAGTGCTATGCTGTGAAATATTTTTGTTGCGAGTGAGTTTTAAAAATGATGTTGCGTAGCACTTAGCTGAATTTCATCGTTGAAAAATAACATTTACAGATAAAAATACTCCCTAGCCAGCAAGTGAATAAAGTATTTCATATAGGTAGGTACACCTGTATCAAGATTGATTAGAAATTCCTTGCTTTGTGATTTTGCTCGTGGTTTATATTAAGATAGACTGTAGCAACGACCAACATAATACTGATTAAATATTTTTAATGAACTAGCTCAAAAGTTTAGCATTAAATAGGGATATAAAAACTGACGCGCATGGATTTCCACGTCGTTATAGTAATACCTATGCTATAATGTTTAAGATGTATGCTGTGTAAGTGTGCACCTACACCTTAATAAGTTGTGCAATAGTTTTGGACCCGATATGATTGTGTACCTAATGGTATATATTTATTGTAACAACTACTGGTGTTCCTAATAAAATAAAATAAATAATGCAACAAGGATTTGACAACGACTATCATTTATTTCATCTTTCTTCTTACAGATCTGTCACACACTTATGAAACCTATAACTATGTATATACAAACTCCTTTCTCAAATATTTTGATATAATAACAACAATAAAGATGTATCAAGTTATCTATTCTATATTAATACTAATATTATAAGTGAAGCTGAAGAGTTTGTTTGTTTGGTTAAACGCGCTAATCTCAGGAACTACTGATGCGATTTGAAAAAATATTTCAGTGTTAGATATCCCTTCTATCGAGGAACGATAGGCTACTTTTTCTCCGTGTGCGCGGAGTAGCAGAGTTCTCACGGGAATCACATGAAACTGCTGGCGGAAGCTAGTAGGTAAATATTGAAATGAAATAAAAGTTTCGTCTGTACCTATATCTACTTACAATAGAATGTTAAAAAAGATGTTTCTTTTTTATGCAAATGGCCAGTCGTCTATGTTGCTCCTGGATAAAAACATGAAACTGCTTTCAAAAACGGAGCTAAACAAAATATACCACTAGCTGGAACTAAAATACCCGGTATAGAATAGACGAGTTCTATATTTTATCAAACCATACATTGCCGTCGGACGTACAGTTATTAATATTCAACGAAACAATCGAACTTCATTATACGTTAGAAGGTAAGATAGAGATGATTTATTGAAGCAGAAAGAGCCGGGGGCGTTCTCTCTGGCTCGCTCGATGCCGTCCGCAACACCTAGACATCTCATGCAAATCCCTAGTGACATGTTTTACATCCACACAGTTCAACGAACATAACCGCCGCGCCGTATCAATGTTATCAAACCATTTCGACCCAAGATTACATCCATTATAACTTGTAATTCGTCCTTAGTTCACTCTAAATTTTCCGCCTGAAATATTATAAATGACCTCCGGTTCTAACATATCAACCGTTAAAATATTAAGCCAAAGTATCACGGTAAGTGGTGATAAATAACGCCGGTATCTCACACACATTAACTCTAACATAGATCCAAGTCGCAAAGTATCCCAGTGTCTACTTACGAACTCATCTTTATAATGGCTCCCTTTATACTCTGAAAAAGAGGCTTTTTACGTTAAGAACCAACGATTTAGCGTTAGCTTAATGACTGTTAAGGTGATGACGTGTAAAGAAAATTGTGCCAATTTATTTGGTGAAGTCAATTTGTCACACACTCGACGTGTGTCGGATCTCGGTTCACCCTTCCTCGTCGATTCTTTCAGGCTGTGGCTCCCAGCGAGACCAATTTAATTTACATTGGAAGCTAATGAAGAAAACAATCGTTTACATTATACGGTGCCTAGTAATTTCTGGGTGAGTATAAACCGATTTATTATCTGAAAAAAGTGTATAGGTACAGTTATTGATGATTTTTTATATTATCTAGACACTTGCCTAAGTTTTAGATAATTAAAATTTAAATGACTTACTAAGGGAAAAGTATTTTTATTTAAAATTGTGTATATTTATGTTCAGATACTAAATAGCTTAGCTATATTGTAACTACATTATTATCACCTTTTGCGGTACCTCGCCGTAACCACATTGTAGCCAAATCATAGGCACCTCGTAGCCATATCGTAGCATTATTTTAACTCCGTCATAGCCGTGCACGTCACCAGATCTCGCTACGCTTACCTACCTTGTTCACTTAGGTCGGTACGCAAAATTCTTGTTTTTATTATGCCGTGCAAAATATTGTAAATTATATTTACAATGACGTTAGGTACAAGATAATTTCATTCTAACCCTCTACTGATAGCATTAAAGCTACAAAATGAAGCAAATATTATATACTTTTATAAATATAGGTATGTATTATGTAGATACTGCAACAAAAAACAAGAGACATGATAGATAACTGTCATCTCGCCAGCAAAAAGGGCAAAATGAAGAAATTTCTCGTCATAATAATATTATAGTCATGCCATGTGTCACGGTCGGGCGAGCGCGCTCCTTCTCTTCATGACGTCACTTCGTCAGGCTTCTTGTCCCAAATCGCGTCGCATTAACCCGTGCCTGTCTATGAGCACTGCTGTTTTATACTCAGCTAAATCTACAACATTTCCGTATGTATTTTATTTCTCTACAAGGGCAGGGCTTTTCAGCAAACGATGCCAGGAGAAAAATGTTTTAGGGTGAATCTCAAAAAAATCTTATTTTTACTTTAAGTCATTATCCTCAATAATAGATTTTTCAAAAATATGTATAGTAATACAATAATTTTATAATATTTTTCTGCCCAGAAAATTTTATATTTTTGAGTGTTTTTATACTACACATATTTTTGAAGTAAAAATAATATTTTCTGCTAATTCATCTTTAAGAGAAGTCCTTTGACAGGTTGTAGATATATCTTAAGTAACATAAAAAACATGGTGTCTATAGGAACCTGCGCTTAAATTATCAGGAACAATATAATTTATCAATCCTTAGGTGGAACCTACCTGCGCAGTGTGATAGGTAAGCTAATTAATCACGGAGGTTTCTTATCTCTGACAAGTAGATAGATAAACTTTGATAGGTTCTCATGTCCACAGGTAGATGCAGAGACATGACCTACGAAGTATGGATCAAATGAAATACGGCTACGACTGGGTCACTTACCAAAATGTTGACTTCAGAATAACGGGGTTTCTTTTTCGGATCAAAAATTATGCCTAATTTATTTAATTAATTAATAAAAAAAATCTCCCTATTTTTGGCATAAATTTGCAATCCCTTGCAACAAGTTCTCTTTTGGAAAACAGGTACCTATTTTAGTAGGATTTAAAGAGCCCCATCCTGTTTGCTACGTACCTACCAATCTCGCGCTAAAATCGATAAAATTACTACATTTAAACCCAATAAATTGATGTTCTTGCAGCGATAAAGGAGTGTCGGTCCCTCATCAACTCTTTTTATTGGACACTCAGCGTTGAGCGTCATTACCCCCATCAGTTTTTCCCGCTCCCTTCGTAATGTCGTCGCTTTGCCTCATCAGCCGTTCCTGAAGTTTATTAGGTAGGAAGGTATTCTGATGACTAAACGGTCATCTAGGACTTTATATGATACCCTGGGAAGTCCTGTAGTGACCCTAATATCTTATCATAATCATGTGCGTTATTACAGCGAATTATTGCTTTTTGGAACGAAATAAAGGAGTATCTATGCATAATAAAATCAGATGTTATCTACCCCTCTGTGTACTTACCTAACTGTGTTTTAACCTAATCTACCATCAATTAATCAATTAAACACCAGCCTGCGGATTTAACCTTTTAATTAAATGTAAGGGGCAAACCAACATTGTCCAGCACCAATTGCCAACTTCTCTTGCACAGGGTGCACCCCTGTTAAAAAACGAACAAGGCTCTGGTATGATATAACCACTACAAAGTACCAAATGAGATATAAAATGCCTTGCTTGGAGAAGGTTTTTGTCCAGCCGTGGACGTTTTAAGCTGTAACGACTACACCTACTTAAAAATGATGCTCCATACTGCAGATTTAGATATCAGTAGCGCCATCTTCCTTAAGTCACGTTAACTAAAACCCAGCAAATTTATCTAAACCCGACATTCAATAGATTTAATTTAGGTTTAATATCATCTGAACCTATCTAAACTCAATACCAATATAGTCATTAATGTATTAGCTTGTTATTGATGGAGTACTGAAACCTATCACGATTTCTAAACTGCTTTTATTAAAATTAATTTTATAGACAAAATCTAATATCAATTTTACGTTAGATAGTAGAAGCACACGCTATAAAATGCTGTTAACGTTTTGGAATCCACTAAGCATACAATGCAATGCAATGCAAGACTATTGACTAATTTGCATGGTCCCCAAAAGTGTGCTACAGAGAAAAAGGCTGGACTACAAACTTCAAACCTTAGAAGAAAAAACGTGTTGGCGATGGTAATGAATATGACAGTGACATTTTGCCACTTGTCAGTTGTCAAATGTCAAATCAGATGCTGACAAATTCACAACACTGCCCTCATTTTAGCGTAGCTTATTATTTTTATTGTTGATGAAATAACTAATAACACATCTAAATAGAAGCAATAGAACTGTTATCCGTGCCTTGTACAAACACAAACCAGCCAAGATGACGATGAGACCAGATGATCACCGTCGCAAATGGGACAAAGATGAATTCGAAAGAATTGCAGCAGATCGATTAAAAGCTGAAATAGAAGAAGAAGAACGTGCTAAAAAGAAAGGTAATTTTACTCACGACTAACCATATTTTATACGACTACAGCTGCAACACCCATAGTGAACCCTCGTACTGTTCACAAACAATGGAAGCAACTCGCAAAGGAACAAATTCGATGCTAAAACATTTGATTGTTCTGATGTATTGTAGTTCAGGCCCGTTCTCTTAATGTCTTTACTCATTATGTATTTTAGATTATTTCATCTCACCTGAGAACAAAAATTATAAGACCGAGAGAACTAATCAGCAATATGTGACTTTTCAGCCCCACCTATAAAGCGAGAGCTCCTCAAACAACGAGACTACAAAGTTGACTTAGATTCTAAGCTTGGTAAAAGTGTTGTGATAACAAAGAACACACCCACCTCGCAATCTGGAGGATACTACTGCAATGTCTGCGATTGTGTTGTCAAAGATTCTATCAACTTTCTGGACCACATCAATGGCAAGAAACATCAGCGTAATCTTGGCATGTCCATGAAAATTGAGAGGAGCTCATTGGATCAGGTATGTTGATTTTATTATATTTCTTTATTTGTGCTAAGTACTGCAGTGTAAACCTTAAGGATTGACTAATGATTATAAAAAGAATAATGAGACTGTAGTAGGAATCTCTCTCTCTTGCTTTGGATTCATCAAAAAAAACTATACACTTGCTCTGGGATAATTTAAGACATTTAAGATTAATAATGTCATAATTCTGTGTATTTGTCACCTAAGATTATAAATACCATTAGATTACAATATATCTTGCAAAATTACAAACTGTTGAAATGGCTGTCCTTGATTGGTTGGCCTTATAATATATGTCCCCGATTAGTCTGCCTTAGACCATTTTGTGCCAATGACCAACGAGGGAAAGCCATCTGAAAGTTCACAATTCGACAATCATAAGATTGCTATCTGTCTGTTTTAATCTTCACAGTTTGCAATCTCACTAGATATTTTGTAATCTAGGGGTATTTATAATCATACGGTGACATATTAAAATATGAAGTAAAATCAATATGTATTATCTCATAATAACATAAATATTATACTCTGTTTCACCCACATCCTGGCAATTCCTTCCCGTACATAGATATAAAACCAGCCAAACATACTTTTGCATTTATAACGACTTTTAAATGTATATATTTTAATTACAGGTCAAAGCACGTTTTGCAATGAATAAACGTAAATTAGAAGAAAAGAAGCGTGAATATGAGTTGGACACCAGACTGAGGGAAGCAGCAGAAGAAGAGGCCAGGGTTAAGGAACAGCGTCGTGAACGACGTCGTGACAAGAAGCGCAAGCTCATGGAATCTGAGGATACTGAAGATAGTCCAGCACAGTCTGAACTAGCCCAGATAATGGGTTTCTCAGGCTTTGGAGGGGCCAAAAAATAATACAGTAGTTTAATATTGGTCATAAATAAAATGTGTTTAATATTAAAGCTTTTGTTTCTATGTTTGTAACTGGTAAACATAAATAAAATTAAATTGGCAGGGAAGAAATATTGACTGAACCATGTTGTATGGAATAACAAAAATAATTTTCCTTTTCTATGCTATATGCTTTCGAACTGGTACCTACCTAACTTATTAAACCCATAAAGAGATTTCTGCTCGACCCGGAAATCGAATCTGAGACCACATGCATAGCAGTCGCGCCATGCGACTGCTAACCCAATGATTGCCAACAAGTTACTACTTATGAAGTTTAATCAAAATCGGTTCAGAAGTAGCAAACATAGGTTCTAAAAAACTGTCTCGTTCAGAAGTAGCAAACATAGGTTCTTAAAACTGTCTCCTTGTGGTGCGCGATATTTTTAAGAAACGACGACTAGATATGGCTTGTGTTTGCAACAACGCCACACCGCTACTCGCCTGAAAAATACACNTTCTTCTCGACCCGGAAATCGAATCTGAGACCGTCGCATAGCAGTCGCGCCATGCGACTGCTAACCCAATGATTGCCAACAAGTTACTATAAAGTATAATCAAAATCGGTTCAGAAGTAGCAAACATAGGTTCTAAAAAACTGTCTCCTTGTGGTGTGTGATATTTTTAAGAAACGACGACTAGATGTGGCTTGTGTTTGCAACAACGCCACACCGCTACTCGTCTGAAAAATACACCGAACACCGATGTTATATAAAACATATCGTCATTTAATTAAACATATAAGTACCTAATGTTAATTTGCATGGAATTATGTGGCGATGACTGGTCATTTCCGTCCGAGTCCACGCCTATGATACAGTGTCCAGTATTCTATTGTATGCATGCTTTCATGCGGAACATGCAACTGAATCGACAAGGTCGTTTCAGTTAATGAAAACACACACGAAGTACCTACTATCATCTTATGTTGGTTTAAGTAGGTATCTACCAAGAAAAAATGACATGAATTTAAGTTTCAGGACCCATGAAATCATATAAAACCGGAAACAGGCAGAGCGAGCGCAAACTTTAAAAAGTTTGAGTTTGAGGACATTTTACTACCGATTCACTCAAGAGTTTCTTTTTCTGAGGGTTCTTTGACTTTACCCCCTAAGGTTAAGTTGGGACCCTATTACCTACTAAGACTTCTTTGTCCATCCGCCCGTGTGACTGTCACCACTTCACCAGGCTGTATCTCAAGAACCGTGATAGCTAGACAGTTGTAATTTTCACAGATGATGTATCAAAAAATAAGAAAACTAAAATAAACATTGGGGGTTTCCATACAACACACTTGTTTTTTTATAGATAATGGTACCTACGGAACTCTTCGTGCACGAGTCCGACTCGCACTTTTTTTTGTCTGCACCTGGGCACCATCGGCATCGATTGTACGCGTTAATCTCAGGAACTGCTGAAAGATTCCGACAATCGATCGATCGAGCAAGGCTATAGGCTAGTTTTTATCTGGATGCGAGCAGTATTTTCTTCCAGTCGCAACTGAAACTGCTGAAAACAGGTAGATCTAGGTAGGTAGGTACTAGTAGGAAGGTACATACCTACCTACATGTTATTCCCAAAATTATACAATTGCCTCAGAAGTAGATACCTATCTGACAATACATAAACACAACGCCATGCATGCAATGACGACTACGTCGCTGAAACGATTGTCAATAAATAAAAAAACAAGCTAGTACACTTACGTCTGGCACACAGTAAGGTTCCGTATCTACCTTTCGCCAAGTTGTTATTGCACAATAGAATTAGAGTCATTTTTTATATTTTCTGTTTTTGACGTATTATATTAGATAGGTATGTACCTACTCTTACGCGAATTAAATGAGTATGACTATGTGTAGATAAGAGGAGTCTGCACCATCACTTCGCCATCATCGCAGCCAAAAGAAGCCTTGGTTTTAGCTTCGGAGATGCTGCTGTCCTTCCCCGAGCAAGGCATTTAATATCCCACTTGGTGCTATGCAACACTTAACACTGTGCTGGGTAAGTAAGTAGTTGTTCATGCACAGGGCCAGCTGGGGGATCGAAGTTACTAAAACAGGTACTTTCGATAAGTATATCTTTGCACCGAGGTCGGAAACTTTTCAGACCATGCTACTAATAAGTATACGAGTATACTTAATTAGTCGAGGACCCCTTTGGGTGCGGAACTCTAAGAAGGGTTCTAAAAACATGTTTTGTAGTGATGATAATGCAAGCCATGATTTTCCGCTACAATCAGGCGAAGCCACGCCCTCGTATAAAAGGCAAGTTCACAGTCATGGTGAATCAAAGTGGTAATTGAAACCGGAGACATGAAGACGCTAGTGTTGACTGTCGCTCTTTTGACATTATTTTATTCATGTGTATTGGCATATCAAGTAAGTGGATATTCAAAATAGGTATCCTTTTCAACTGTACCTAAGTAATTATTTTAGCTATATGAAAATATGTCATCAAATGTAGGATAGCTTAATTGTTACCTACTTTATTCAACTGCTAAGCCTAGAGTTCGATTCCCAATTCAAGCAAAAGTTCCAATGTCTGTCATACTTATAATGGACTATGTATTTTTTATTACTATGCTTATTTTTAATTTTTGTGGCTTAATAAAGGGTTAAGAATTACTGCATTTTTAGAGTTCCGTACCCAAAGGGTAAAACGGAACCCTATTACTAAGACTTCGTTGTCTGTCTGTCTGTCTGTCTGTCTGTCTCCAGGCTGTATCTCATTAACCGTGATAGCCAGAATGCTGAAATTTTCACAAATGATGTATATCCGTTGCCGCTATAACAACAAATACCAAAAATTTTAGAAAATAAATTATTAAGGCTGTTGATTTAGATTAATTAATTGCAAAATTGTATACTAGTGGCGCCATCTATTAGAAATAATGCGCCACTTATGTAACTCACACTTGACCATTCCTAGTGTACTCTTTTCACACCTAGGTAATGGTACGGAACCCTTCGTGCGCGAAGCCAACTCGCACTTGGCCGGGTTTTTTTTCCTAATACATGGACATTGTAAAATATTGACATACTGCGAGTTTTTCAAACGATACCTACCACCAAGTAACGAAAAAGGGAACTGAACTGGGTCCCACCGTGCATGGCACGCGCTTGCTATAATTAGACCGGCAGGCAGTTATCTCAGGTTGGCCTGACGATTTCATTGATGAGCATAACATTTTTAAAGCAACAAGAGCTTGATTGTTTTATTAATATCTTCTTATGCCCTTTACTTACTGGTTACACTGCGAAATATGTAAGTAAATATAATGGCTAAAGGTTTTTATTCTTCGTTTCAGATTTCACTTCAATCGCCTAGCCTTTCATGTAAGTTATAACAATTCCTGATATTCCTGGTACCTACCTTTAACGCATAATAAGCTCACTCTGACCCAACGATTTACATATTTCTTGTAGATAATCTTGATGACTTTGAAGATTTGCATCGTGAAAAAAGACAGTTGGAAAATTTCGACGATGAATACCCTACTGGGACGAGTCAGCGCGAGGAAGAAGAACCAGGATTCTGGGACAGAATTGTCAAAGTCGCACTTAAATTATTTAGCAGATTTGTAGAATGGTTAAACTCGTCATAATAAATAACTCATTAGAATAATCCAAAGCTACGGCGAGTCGGAATATACCTAAGTCCTATCATCAGCTGCGTGTCCATTAAATTGTAATTTGTTAATTTAATATTTTTAATTCGACTTATTGTTTTATTTGATCAACACCTGTAACAGTATTCTAAAAACACTGAAATAACCATGGCGATCAGCACGATGCGCGTGCTACTGAAATTAAAAATTGAAAAACACTTTCTGCTACAGACGAGTGACAACGAACCAAACTAATTGCAGTAGGTTCCCACCCTTTCGTAGAATATATATAATTAGGTAAATGTTCTTCATAATAATTAACTATTCTCCTTTGAAAGCAGGTACCTAGCAAGGCTAATATATAGATATTATGAAGGTTTCTATGACGCACGGGTTTTATTATGTGTCTGTGTACCTATACATACATAATATATTTACAGGATTGTGCTATCAAATATTATGATATGATACTATGAAAAGGACTTGTTTAGTTAAAATTATAGGAGTAAGACACCTACCTCATTACCTACCTATTTATGAAATGGTCTATTAAATATAAATAGCATGCTTAATAGATACCTATCTAATAGTGGACCCACATGAATGTAGGATCAAAAATCTAAAGAAAAATGTGGGTACCTAGGTGCATACATCATCATCTCCCTGCCCTTATCCCAATCTATTTGGGGTCGGCGCAGCATGTTTTCTTCTTCCATTCTCTTCTATTTGCCGTCATCTCATAAGTAACATTCTTCCTAGCCATATCGACTTTCACGCAATCCATCCATCGTTTCTTTGGTCGTCCCCTTCCGCAATATCCATCGACATTCATACTCAAAACCTTACAGAGCATACAGAAGGGAAAAAATGAAACAAGTTTATTTTCTTTTCATATTTATAAATTAGAGGAAAATTGCTGTTTCATCCGACTACAATTTCTTATTCCAAAATATTGATTAGGTACCTACATAATTATATTCATGGTTAGATATTTTTTCCTACATTTATTGACTACATAGGTGCATAGTAGATATAACTACATATAACAATGATGATTTTAACATTATGTCGTATGATATTCAAAGTTATTTTTACCCAACACAGAAAAATACATAGTACAGGTATATAATATAAAAGATCACAAAATAAAGAATTTGTAGAAAGATAAATAGATCCAAAATATAAAATACACAAAATCGAGGTTTAAGTAAGTAGAGGGCGAGCAGACAGTATTTTTTTTGGTAAAGATACTTGCAACATTTATTTAGATCCCTGTTTTCTTTCAACACAGGGCTTCAAATAAGCTTCTGGTACATTCAGTGGATTATAATTCCTCTGTGAAACGAATGATCTGAGAATGGAGAGCCCTTGATCCGCAGTTGATGAATAAAACTGTGTTTCTCTTTCAGCGTCTGTCGCATCAATCAATGTCTGCAATAAATGTTTTGAACTGGAACGTCTATGGAATACTTTACTTGCTATAATTGTTTCATCCAGACACTTCTTCAGTACGGCAGTGGTTAGTAAGTCTGCCGTCACTGGTTTGCCTTCCATAGCATTAGCCAATTGATTATAGACTTCTCTAAAATCAACGTTCTCGGTGGCAGCAGGAGGGGGAAAGCTTTCACATTCAGCTATAATCCTTAGGGCGGTAGCTGTTTCAGTACGAAGTTCTTCATTAGGATATGAGTCCAAGAGCCTTTGAGTCCAGAGTGCTAATGGGTCGGCTGATTTGGTGCACCTTTTCGGTTTATATTTCTTATTCAATTTTGCTATAGCCTCTTTGTACTCAGGACGCTTATAAGCTTCTTGTACAGTGTAAACGATAGCAGCTTTTATTTCATCACAACTTTTACTTGGAACATACTCTTGAATTTCTTTTATGTTCCTCCGGTTAGTCACTTCCAAAGCTTTCACCAAGTAAAATTTCTCGGCCTGTGTCCAGCCTTTATATGCCGCTGGACCAGCTGGGTCTTCTTGTTTTTCTGCCATTTTTGAATGTATTCACTGAGCTTAACTACCGCGGGTGCAAACAATTTGCTAACTGTCGATATTTTTATAGGAATACGTCCTATAAGATGAGGAGGTGGGGCGTACCTACGCACGAAATTTATTGAGATCATAATACGCAAAACGGAACTAAATTGAAACGTTCGTGATTTGATATCAATCTTCCTGTTTCCCCGTGCAACATCCCTGCGAAAAAGAGCCAACATAAATTAGTCGTATTATTTATTGATCGAGTTTACCAGACGCACCTGCGCACTGCACTTGCGTTCTTAACTATAGGTACGTCTAGGTGCAACTCATCGTAGCACACACCTATTGTGAATAGGTATCGGAATGGCGACTATTGAAGATGTAAGTAGGTAGGTAGATATATACTAAGATATGGAACATGATACAAAGTAATAAAACTGTTTACTTAGGTATGAAAAAAGCCATATCTCATGAATTTATTTAAAGTCGCTTGTAAATAAATAATTCATACTCCTTTAGGTAGGTATTCAATACCTATTATTAGTGTGAAAACAACTCATTTAGTGTTTACGCTTTCATGTCGAACGGATTTTCTTATTATTGGTGGTAAGGTACACCAGACTTTGAGAATGGCTTTTATGTAGGTTTTGAAAGCAGTTACTTCGGCACGTGAATGAGACTGCAGGAAACATTTAGTAACAAATAAATACTAAACAGAAAGTTTAGTCATTAACGTCAACATTCTATACAAATCTTCAAAATAGGTACTCAGGTCTATAAAGTACAGTAAAAGCTCCTTATTCGCGCTTCCTTCATTCGCGTTTTCAGTATTCGCGGATTGAAAAAATGCGATCTAATTCCTTTATTCGCGGCCTAAGATTTCTTTATTCGCGGATCGAATCAGTACAACGGTACTTACATACATACCTCAATACAAAGCATTCTGTATAATATATCATCGCGACAACAAGTGAACTAATAAAAAAATA
>NWSH02000078.1:311841-327369 GCA_002382865.2 Heliothis virescens | reverse complement strand
AAGCCATGTATTCACTGGGAAACAATTGTTTATAAACACAGTTTCTGAAACATCACGCAGATGTTTACAGCAACAATGTTTCGGTAACTCTCTTTTCAAAAACAAAATTATATGTTTCTGAAACAAAATTATTTGTTTCAGAAACACCTAGATTTTGTTTCTGAAACAGTGTTTATAAACAATTGTTTCTCAGTGAATACATGGCTTTAAAAAAATAAAGAGTAAACAGCCCATAAATCGTAAAAACAAGCCTCAAATAAAACAATTTTTTTCTTTTCAATTTTGAAAAATTCTTACGCCCAGGACAGATTTCTTACGACCATCTGACAGGTCACGTCATAGAAAAGTAATCAAAATTAAAAACAGTTCTATGGTACTATCTGTCAGATAGCTATTTAGAACTTTATTTGGAACCTGTGTCNATAATTAATATGCTTGAAACTAGGGAACATTTCGTATCGTTGTTCAAGGTGGGATAGGTGAAGAGGTACACTAACATTATCTATTGGAGTCAGTGGGAATGGTGCAATACTCAGTCAGTTGGGTCAGTAACTATTGTCATTATATTGTGAGACTAGGAAATTAATAGTTTCGTTATTTTGAGAAAATAATAACACTAACGCAATCGCTTTCAGTAATGTGCTCATACACAAAAAAAAGATATTTTAAGAAAATATCTAACAAAATGTGCAATTTCATAGACACTTTCACTTAAATGTAAGTAAATAAGATCTTGGCAATTAGCAAAATTTATCTCACATACAAAGTTAATAAGCTATTCGGCATTTTATTATAAAACTATGCACAAGGATGCTTTTAACGGATAATAATAAATGAGTGCTAGTAAAAATATTGGTATAGCAGGATTTTTCATGAACGTGGGATTTTATCTATTAATATATTTGTATATATTTTTATATTTGTTTAATTATAATAAAATTCGTACAGAACGAACCAAACCATAGTTACACGAATAGCAAACATCACACCTGACACTTACACAATTACGCAGTCAACATACACACAATCATCTTATTGTAACACGTTGAACGCAGAGTCCGAAAAACAATAGATTTTCTATTGCGTCTGTGACCGATAGCGTTCAATGCATTTAGCACAGATCCAACCCGCAACACACTTAGGCTAGTACTTGGTTTCGGCCCGTGGTGACCTAAAAGACCCGGTAGAAAATGCCGAGATACAAAACTGTATAACAACAAATAATAATTATCTATTGAGAAGAGCGAGACCTACTAGCACAGATATGTCCAATACCTAAAAGGAGGTCTATGTGAGACAATTCTACCGATTTTTGATGACGAAATAAACCTTTTAATTTTTTTTTTTATAAAGTCTAGTGTTACAAGGCTAATTTATTTACTTTTCCGAATGACCGAATTAGACTACAAATTAATATGCAGCTCTAACATACTGTATGTACGGGCCACTTTTCTAACCGAAAGTACAGTAAACGCTTTATTGCGTTTTACCTCGTTTATTAAAAATCTTGCATAACTTATAAATCTACTCATAATTTTCATTTATTTCGCTCCAAATGAAAACTACATAGATTTATAATAATTACCGAAGCACATTTTTTTTTGAAAAAGCTTAATTTTATTTTATATTAATCCGATAACATCGGAAGACCTAAGTTATAAAATAAACGGTTTTATAAATTAGCATTATTTTACATATTCAACTGCAACAATAACTTCTAATACTATTTGAAGACTGTTGTGTAAATTAAAATCGTATATAACTAGTTTTTTACATTCATATTAAAAGGTAACCTATCTAAAGTGCTATAATATTAATTCAAATCCATACAAGTGCTTGAAAATAGAATAACAGTAGGTTACAGCATCAGAAACAATTAATTAGTATTCTTTAAATTACCAAAACCTGCATATAAGTAGTTCTTAGTAGCAATCGTGTGATCACGTCATTACGTATGATCACTAACGACGATGTAAGGCCGCGAACACGCTATTGGACACATTCCCATACACTCGATTTATGATTAAAAAAAGAAAGAGTAAACAGCCCATGAATCGTAAAGACAAGCCTCTAATAAATCAAATTGTTTCTTTACAATTTTGAAAAATTCTTACGACTAGTTTCACAGATTGCAGATAGAGTTCTAGATAGTTTTCTGAGAGACCATAGAAAAGTAATCAAAATTAAAAACATTTCTATGTTACTGTCTGTCAGGTAGCTATTTAGAACTTTATCTGGTACCTGTGTAACTGGTCGTTATTATTACTTTTTATTTGCCATAGCAGCTACTCTGTCAAAACTTAATCCATTATTATTTCACAAATTCATCTCTTTATAAACGTATAAAGTAAACGACTTGCATATTGTAGTGTATATTTTACACTGTATTTATTTACACCAAAGTGTAACTTCATCTTCGCGTAACATAATCTACTTCAATATACTAACACACTGGGTTCGATATTTCAACGCGGAAGAAAACGTTTCAAATTCTCTGATATAAATTTTAGTTGCAAAAGTGACTTTTCGCGACCTCACTCGTACATTGGGATCACAATACTATTGGCGTATCGCGGGCGCTACGCTCGTAGTGGGGGAGACTACGCCGTGCCGACTCAGAACCGCGGCCGGCTCGCCAGCAAAACATTCGAAGTTCGTATCAAGAAAGAGTTCTTGTACGAACCGTCGCGCGCACAACATATATGTATCTCTAGCCAGTAAGGCACTAACGTCGGAATAGACACATGGACTACGAAATACCTCGGGGTGGCGCTGCTTCATTGACAGCAGCACAGATCGAGCCTGAAAAAAGGTTAAACAACGTTCATTTTTATCGCTTTTGGTTATTTTATAGATATGTAATACTTAATAACGTAATTCTTGGCCGAAATATCAAAGTACAGATAAAAATTAAATAACATTTCAATTTCAGTAATCTAGGTATGAACTTACAACCAAGAATGTATGTTCAGAAGTTATAAATCAACTTACCTGTCTCAAATGTATAGGGTTGGACATAAAGTGCACTTGATGTAATAGTTCCGCTTGCGGCCCCGAGTTGCGATCAGCTGCGGACTTATCGTTTGTAGGGCTTCGCGGCTCCGTAACACTCGAGCTTGATACGTCCATACCTGGTAATTAATTAAAAAAAAATATAGATAGAAAGGATAGTCGGGTAGTCAGAAATTTCCGTGTTTCGGAAAGCAAAATAAGTGGGTCCCGGCTGTAATTTAAACATCTTTTGCAGTCGTTACGGGTCGTCAGAAGCCAGAAAGTATGACAGCCAGTCTTAGCAAAGGGTATCGGGACGCTCGGGTAATTGGGTTGTGAAGGAAAACGCTGGTTTTCAGCTGCATACGGCTAGACTTTAAGCCTAACCCAACATAGTTGGAAAAAGGCTAGGCAGATGAGGATAGATAACGTTTTTCATTATGATATCAAACAAAAAAAATTAAGCTTACCAGCAAAAAAAGCTTCACGCAACTCATGTGACGAAGGAGGTCGAGTTCGAACGCAAGCTAAACAGTCCGCCGTAACATGCCGCCATTTTTTACTCGACGCAGACGCAGCGTCATTGACCACTGCCCCTATACTTTGGACCATATCACCTCCGTCAGTAGACCTTAGTCCTACAACTTCTTGAACAATTTGACCTTGAATCTCTAATCCAGTAGAAATAACATCATCTTTGCTTTCATTATCCGTTGACTTTACTTCATCAACCTTATTGGGTACACTGTTAGTGTTCGTATCGTTTTCATTGACGGTTGTCACAATCCTTTTGGGTTTCTCTTTGGTTACGCGTGTATTTGACTCGCTCGTGTCTAGGCTAGCAATTGATGTGTCCGCATTAGAGACATTCGTTTCAGCTTTATCTGAATTAGATTTGTGAATTTGAACTGCTATTGTGTTTAAACTGGCTGTAATGAGACACAGATTTGAGATTAATTAATCCTAAATACTGAAATATAATTTTGAACAAAATGTTTAGGGTGTACCTTTATGAGAAGTCAACTTCTGGCTATCAGGTGTTGCTCGAGACTTGTTCTCCGTGCTTGCACTACTTGTGTCCACGAGAAATGATGGGAGGCGATCACGCTTCGTGTGATCACTTTTATCCGTGTCTTCGTCGAGTATATCTTCATCTCTGTTCAATACAAACATTTAACGGTAAATCCAAGAACCTGGTTTAAATATATTTTTTTAAATATAATTGTTAATAGCAACTATAAATGGTGTTGAATGTTAATACCTTAAATGAGGAAAGACGATGTGACCAAATAATGCGAAAAAAGTGAGGTATAACAGTTAAAAACAATTTTTCGTCTGTGTGGTGCAGTCGGGTAAAACAAGAAGCAAAAGATCATCGAAACAATTTCATATAGCCAAGAAACGAAAAAACAAATAGACAAACTCTTCTCTAAGTCCCAAAAAAGGAAAATCGTCAACAAATACCTGGGAAACAGTTCCATAAGATCCCTCGGCAGGCATATCCCTATATAGGCAGGGGAAGTGCCGTGAGGCCGCTGTGGCGGCGGCGCGGCCGGGCACGTGGCGCGGCGCGCCTGCGCTGACGTCACACCCGCGGCCGCGGTGTTGCCAGGCGTGCCTGTGTTGCCACTTAATGGTGACGATCGGGCGTTCTCGCCTAGAGGTAATGGCTTCCAGTCGTATTCCAATAGGCTGAAAGAATTAAGCCAAATCTCTTAACATTATGTAGATCATGAGCGAAATTATAAAATGTTAATTTTTATTTCTTTCACTTTCATCGATTTTGAAGACGATTGGTATGGACTGTATCTTCCCACAAAATGTGAATATAACACAGGACCCTAAGTGTCTAATAAAACTCCTCTGTCATTCTACCAGAAACAAGTACGAGTATATTCAGATACCTACATAATGGAAATTAATTATTTTTATCTGTAACATAAGGCTGCCAGGGAATAGAGGTTATGTTCAAAGGTTACCTGAGTTTAGCCATTCTTTCTTTTGTAGTCTTTGCCCTATCTCTCAGAGATGAGAAGGGTTTTGATCGTCTATTCGTATCCGATAGTAGCCAGCTCAAGTCATCCATGTCACTTGAGCCTGCAGCACTTTCTGACAAATACGGCCTACAAAAACAAATTCAAATCTATTCAATGAGAAAAAATCAATACAAAGGCAACATACATATTAATTCAGTCCTTACCTTCTATTGAGGGACTTCAAGGTGGCGTAACCTGTCATATCCATTTGAGACGGAGGGGAACTAGCCACGTCGTTACCCGTGAAACCTGTAATAACATTAACATTTTTATTGTATCGTCTTTATACTGGTAAGCCCAATCGATTTGTAATGATGATTAATGTATAGAGATAATATTTATACTCACTGGAAGTGGAAGTTCGACGTTGCAAGTCCGATATCTTCGGCCGGTGCGAACTGTTACTGCTCTTCATTCCGTACAGACTTGATGAACTCGGTATCGGACTGAGAGTCAAAACTCTATCTCTGCAAATCAGTCAACACATCAGAACAACAGAAAGCACATAACAGAGGTATAGAAAGGATTGTCAAAACTTACGGAAGAGCATATTTCCCTAGAAAAGAATCGCAACTACTAACTCCACTGGTACTGGATTCACTGGTATTTCTCACTCGACCCTCGTGGGCGTGTTCTAGAGAGTTCATCCTGCCTATTACTAATCTGTTCTCAGACATAGGGACCCGATGTGGTCCGGGCCGTTCGTAACTCGAACAATCGCGGAGTATATCGACAGTTCTCGATTCCGATAGAGTAGGCCGTTCGTGCGAACTGGAGCAACTCTGCGAAGGCAGCGTATGCGACTTCCTTTTGTCCNCTTGATGAACTCGGTATAGGACTGAGAGTCAAAACTCTATCACTGCAAATCAGTCAACACATCAGAACAACAGAAAGCACATAACAGAGGTATAGAAAAGATTGTCAAAACTTACGGAAGAGCATATTTCCCTAGAAAAGAATCGCAACTACTAACTCCACTGGTACTGGATTCACTGGTATTTCTCACTCGACCCTCGTGGGCGTGTTCTAGAGAGTTCATCCTGCCTATTACTAATCTATTCTCAGACATAGGGACCCGATGTGGTCCGGGCCGTTCGTAACTCGAACAATCGCGGAGTATATCGACCGTTCTTGATTCCGATAGAGTAGGCCGTTCGTGCGAACTGGAGCAACTCTGCGAAGGAAGCGTATGCGACTTTCTTTTGTCTGGCCGTCCATCACTGTAAGCTTTGTGATCGGTTACATCCTGATCTTTGATTTCCGAAGTATCGGCAGATATAGATCCAGTCTTTCCATAAAGTTTAGTAGTGTCCGAATGTAAACTTTCTGCAACACTTTGATCAGTGTGATCTGAATGCTCGCTCATTTCTGTGTCGTAAGCATTGTACCGACTTTCGGGTGAAGTCACAAAGTAATGCACGTTCGTGCCTTGTTCAATAGTGGAGTAGCTTTCGTCGGGAATCACTGGGAATTGATCATGCCTCGTATGTCTTACGCATAGCCACCCTAGAAGAATTAAGTCAAACAATATTATGAATTACAAGAACTGAAATTATTTCTGAAATATTTCATTAATTTAAGTCTTTTTACCGAGATCGGAGAGCAGGTTAGCGCCATCGTATGTGCTTCCGATAAGGCCGAGTACATAGAAGGCAGTAGCGCGCACAGAATACACCGGGTTGTACTTAGCCAACCGCACAATGTGTACCAGCACTGAGTCCTCCAAGTAACCGTTACTCAAGCTCATGAGCTGGTGGAGACCTTGTGACGTCACTGCCGTGTTGCCGACTGCCCACAACGAAGCCTTTATGTCTGCGATTTCTTGCTCATTTGCGCATTTTTTGCGTTGCAGAATCTGGAAGAGTTTTGGATTCAAATTGAACACCAACTTTTAATTTTGATTTCATACCGCATGAGAGGGCAATAAGGTCACTATAGTTATGGAGGAATGTAAATAGGACTTAGGCTTTATACTATCCCTCCATGTCGTACCGAAACAAAATTTTGAGCACAATTCCGCGTATATGTCTAATCCCACNAACTCTATCACTGCAAATCAGTCAACACATCAGAACAACAGAAAGCACATAACAGAGGTATAGAAAAGATTGTCAAAACTTACGGAAGAGCATATTTCCCTAGAAAAGAATCGCAACTACTAACTCCACTGGTACTGGATTCACTGGTATTTCTCACTCGACCCTCGTGGGCGTGTTCTAGAGAGTTCATCCTGCCTATTACTAATCTATTCTCAGACATAGGGACCCGATGTGGTCCGGGCCGTTCGTAACTCGAACAATCGCGGAGTATATCGACCGTTCTTGATTCCGATAGAGTAGGCCGTTCGTGCGAACTGGAGCAACTCTGCGAAGGAAGCGTATGCGACTTTCTTTTGTCTGGCCGTCCATCACTGTAAGCTTTGTGATCGGTTACATCCTGATCTTTGATTTCCGAAGTATCGGCAGATATAGATCCAGTCTTTCCATAAAGTTTAGTAGTGTCCGAATGTAAACTTTCTGCAACACTTTGATCAGTGTGATCTGAATGCTCGCTCATTTCTGTGTCGTAAGCATTGTACCGACTTTCGGGTGAAGTCACAAAGTAATGCACGTTCGTGCCTTGTTCAATAGTGGAGTAGCTTTCGTCGGGAATCACTGGGAATTGATCATGCCTCGTATGTCTTACGCATAGCCACCCTAGAAGAATTAAGTCAAACAATATTATGAATTACAAGAACTGAAATTATTTCTGAAATATTTCATTAATTTAAGTCTTTTTACCGAGATCGGAGAGCAGGTTAGCGCCATCGTATGTGCTTCCGATAAGGCCGAGTACATAGAAGGCAGTAGCGCGCACAGAATACACCGGGTTGTACTTAGCCAACCGCACAATGTGTACCAGCACTGAGTCCTCCAAGTAACCGTTACTCAAGCTCATGAGCTGGTGGAGACCTTGTGACGTCACTGCCGTGTTGCCGACTGCCCACAACGAAGCCTTTATGTCTGCGATTTCTTGCTCATTTGCGCATTTTTTGCGTTGCAGAATCTGGAAGAATTATGGATTCAAATTGAAGGCCAACATTTATTTGTGGGCTCATTCCGTACGAATAGGTAAAAAGTTATTTTTCCAGAGGCATTATAGTTATAGAAGTATGTTAATTGAATTTGTAATAAATATTTACATAGCTTGCTGAACCGTGCATTACAACCTGATAATCAATAACTTTTCTACGGGGTGTAACTATCATCGACCGGGTGCGGAGTGACTGAGTGCCTATAAACCATTATCACTTACATAAGAGAAATCGCTGTATTTCGCGGAGTATATTTGATCTGAAGGGCGCGGCTTGGAACTAGTTCACTAACCGTTAAGTAACCATTATCAGGTTGTACCGCAGTCAGCAAGGCACGGGTACTGCGTGGCGTGCCATAGAGTAAATATATACTAGAGAAGTAAACCTCGTTCAAATGCGTCGTAAGAAGCGATGCCATTTTTTAGACGCAACGACGTAGCTTTGAAACTTTTGACATCCAAATGACATTTGAACAAAAAACGTATATCTGTCTCTGTCACACAAGTCACAAATACATAACTGTCACTTTGATTAGACAAAGATGGCAATCTAAGCTTCCAATGGCGATATGGGGTGGCCTACCCATGTGAAATGTTACCCATTTTTTTTAAATATAAAAATAATTGATAAATATAAATTTAATATTTTACTCATGAATTTCTGATGGGATGAATGAGAATTTTATTATTAGTGAATTATTGTGATATCTACATTTTGAATACTTTCATTGTATTATAAATCATACTTGCTTTGCTAACTGATCATATATTTCTAAACGGAAGTTCATATTAGTTCCCTCATTTAATTACGGTAAGCTGCATGCTTCATCCTATAGTGGTGATTATTGTTAACAAAAATATTTAAAATCACCTATGTCAATAAAATCAGAGTCGACATCATCGTCAGACCACAAAGTGTGGGGAAACAGCTCAAAACGAACCCTTCTTAGTGGTAACACTGTGAACACAGGTAGTAGAAAATGCTTAACATGTTTTATATATTTAAAAGTATTTTTTAAGTCAATTTAAACAACAAGCTCACGCAGGAAAAATAATTCCGTTGAATTTTTGTATAGATAGTGATTTTTAAGCGCAGTATTTTACTACGAATTCGGCCATTTTTTCCTGTTCATCAGTTGGCGTCCGATAGATGACTGATTTGACATGAACAAATATGTCTTAAGACATAGATAGAGCTGTCTGGCTACGACGCGGCCATTGGCTTCTCTAGTATATACCTCTATGTGGCGTGCAGATGGGGCAGAAGGCAGGGTCACAGTTGGCTCTTGCTCCAATTTTCCTACAACCTACAACGCAACGACGAGGCATGTGGAGTGTGCGGAGGAGAAGCAGCGTGTTGACGCAGCAAGGTGACTACAGCTACAGGTCTCAAAACAAGTCTCAAGTCTCTTCGTTGAGCAAAAGTCCGCTGCCCTGTCACCCGCTGACACAAGTATTGGTTTTTGCGCAGCCACTCGCGCTATGTGCAGTGACGAAAGAAGCGCGACGTATAATGCATGCACCAACATGCTTACTTTGTAGTCATGTAGTTACCTTGTAGTGGTCTGGAGCAGCGGCGCCAGGCAGGGCGCGTGCGCGGTGGCGGCCGGGGTGCGGCGCGGTGCGCGGGCCGAGCGCGGCGTGCCGCAGGTGGGGCTGGGGCGGCCGGCCGCGGCGCGGCGGCCCCGCGGGGCGCCGCGACACCCGCCCGCAGAGAGCTCACCCGCCAGCGCCTCGTGCACGCCCGCCTCCACCAGTCGCACGTAACTGTGCAAATTAACATTGACTTACCTCCGTTACTATTTCATTGATGCATTCATTATCGTTGTCGTCATCGTTTCAGCACTGCTGGACAGAGGCCTCTCCCAAGGTTCGCCACTTTGCTCGATTATTAGATCATTAGCTAGAACATGCCATCCATCTAATGGGGGACTTGCCCATACTGTGCCTTCCAGGTCGTGATCGTCACTCGAGAACTTTTCTGCCCCATCGGTCATCTGTTTTGCGAGCTATGTGCCCCTGGACATTTTGAAGTGGCAAAAGCGATGTTTGTAGCAGTTCTTCGGGCTATCGTCAGACTTTCTTCCATGAGTTTTTTAAAACTTGGAACTAACTGTATGAACAGTTTCGGCGGACAGTTCAAACATGTGCTTAATAAAAAAATACTCACTGATATTGAAATTATTTTACCAAATTATTTTGGTGTTATGGGACATCGACTTCTAGAAATGATTCCATTTTAACGAAAAAATATTAACAGGTAAAAAGGACTTCCAATTAGGAACGAAAAGCTTGTCGATATTAGAATTTGTTTAAACTGACTTACCGATAGTTATAAGATTTTAGTCCAGAAATCAAGATGTTTCTTCAGAAAGGCAATTGACTTCGCATCGACCCGATTGTAGCGGCGGGCTACTTCCAGACTCAGCCACAATAAGTCACCACGGTCACTGACAGCTCCAAAATCCAAGCTTCGGCTCCGTAGTTTTATCCAAGTGACAGTTTGCAGAGCGTCTCCTTCATCGTTATCAACTTTTCGGACGTACGACTACACAAAAATGAAAGTACCAGTAATTTGAGATATTTTACGCTATATACAGCCCAGTATGACTGTACTTACACAAGCTTAATCTTACCTCAATATTCAAAGTGATAGTCCTTGTTAAACAGACAAAACGTAGAGTTCGTCGCACGTATTCCTATCGAAGTATAGCCATATGTACCATTTACACTTTTAGTCTACGTATCCAACATATGCTAGAGATCCATAGTGTTCAATCGACCCAGTATTTGTTTCATTATTATCTCTTTGCGTATTTTTTTATGTGGTCGTTGACGCACATTTTTCTTTAATTTAGTCTTTCTCCGGACTAATTCGCGAATTTTCGAGACGCTCTCAAAAGGACGTTCACAAAATTGGTGTCGCATATAATCTTTGAGGCTTGAATACTGCAAGTTAGTGTCTTCGCCAAAATATCTCTTGGAAAAGAATCCAAAGAATAATCTTAACTGGATATTACTAGTTAACCAATAGCAAGCTATGATGAGTTTCTTGTCGAAAGTTCTAAAAGGCTAAAACAATACAAATATTTTTATACATTTGTCTAAATTTGTCTAAATTCAATAAAAAAACAAGTACCGTACATTAATAAATTTTAGTAGAAAATAATTGTTGCGATATACACTTACTTTTCATACAACCCGGTCTGTTTAAAGAGCCTCAGTCCGTTCTGCGAGTGGCACAGTTGCCCAATAAATAAGAAGTACATCTGGCACATAGTGTTGCACATGTGCTGCGGACTGAAACAGGCACTCGTGTGCCTTCAGACCCGTCTCTATAGCCTCGATCTGACGGCTCACGTCCGAGAAAAAAGTCTTCTAACAACCTTTGGCACTCAAGCTGTAACAACACACAAAATGTCGGCAAATCAGCCTTAAATCCTGTGGAGAAGTAGCCGGTTGCGCAGTTGATACTACATTAGCGCAAAATTTTGCGCAAAAATCTTTAGATCGATAGGATAGCATGCGACATTTCTGAAAATTCAGGATCGAAATCTCTCGTTGAGATGAAAAAGCAATGATGAGAAAATCATAAAACGATCATATCTGCAGAAAAAACCATGCCTATTGAGCTCAAAAATATAACACAACCAAGATTTTATTTTATATGCAGATATGCAGTACGTTGAAGGAATAATGAATAACTTACATCATTGTGTCTCAGTAGATGCCTGATAAGTTGACAACCCGCGCGAGTGGCGGAGTGACCATGGCAAGTACTAGACAAATCTGTATGAGAATATTATTGGAAGACGGCTTCAGGTAATTAATTATACGAGATACCCATGCTTTATGTCCATGTCGTTCAAGTTTAACAATGGCGCATCATTTTCCTGAAACGAAATTGTGTATTTTAACGAAATTGTTATGTAATAAATGAATACATTTTAAGATTTCTCGCACGATGTTTGGAGCCGCCAAAAAAGGCAAAACTCAGTATATTTTTATCCATTCTAGTAATATTATAAAGAGGTATTTGATTGTTTGCACCGAATAGTTTACATGTATATAAATAAAAACGTATCAAATCAATTACCTTCAAAATAGTCCTTATTATTTCCCAATTCCAGGTATTTCCGTCCTTGTTCTGCATTACTAACGTACATCGAATCAAACTGTCGCTATCTCGTTCGAATAAGTTGAAAAACTTCGCTGTTTTAGTAACTCTACTGACTGCGGCACTAGTCCGGAAACTAACACTTTTACTTTTAACTAAAGCACTCACGTTTCTGTTAGGAACATCAGCTCGAGAGCCAACACTATGCCTTTGCTTAGGCTCGTTTTCATTATCAGAATCATTTAAGAATTCTATGCTATTTTCTTTATGGAGGGAAACATCATGTTTAGGCTTACCATACTAGCGTTGTCTTTTTCTTTTCTACTTTTAGTGTTGTCTTCTACTTTTTCTCTAAATGCACCACTCAAATACTGTAATAATGTGGTCTAGGAACAAGCTGCTACTAGCCGGCCTGGCTTCGAGCATGGAGTGCAGTCTCTTTAAGGCGGCTACCGCGGCCAGGGCCTGAGGTTTCCCGGCCGAGGCCTGAGACATAAGCGTCGGAAGCGCCGCCGTTATACTACATATTTGAGGAGGTAGATAAGGTGTATTAAATGCAAAAGTTGACCCAATACAACAGTGGCCCGGACAGATATAAAAGTATCACTTGTAACAATTATTTCAGCTAACCCGTCATAATATCCAGCCTGAAATAAATAATTTATATTATTAGATTTTTTTATGTGTCATCTGATATCTTGATTGAATTAAGTTCAAATAATACCTCTAAGAAACACTGAAGTAAAAGTGCAAGATGAATTTCTATTATATCAGGGCCCGTAGCACCAAGATGAGGTAATATGGCAGTGCCTTCAGCAGCAACAAAACCTTCGTTCAGTCTCCAGGAGTCCTAAAAATATAAAAATACGTAAGAAAAAGGACAAAGACACAAAGTGTGCTAATATAAGCCAAAAATATGTAGTACAACTTACTTGGAAGTCAGATGGATCAACTGCATCTAAAGCTACAGAAATCTCATCTGTCCATTCCGGTTGCGGTAATCCGACTAGTTCATACAAGAGATCTAATATCGCTTTCTGGAAAAGAACAAAAAAAGTCAATTTCAAAGTTTATTACTTACTAATAAAAGGGGTTGTATTTTGAGTATATAAACATGGGTAACTCACTCGAACCTCTAACCGCGGTAAGTAGAGGGCAGCAACTAATGCTTTCAACCCGCCCGTGCTGAGAGGGTGACAGAAGTGGAGCAACCCTGGCCAACTGCGGAGCACGCAGAGGAGGGCGAGGCGGCTACACGTGAACCGCATCTCCCGTTCATCTCTGATCAAGTTCACTTTCAATATAAGTATAACTTTGTTTTGGACATTTTTACAGAGTAATATAACAAATGCTGCTGAGAGCAAAGTTTTAGAGTCTTAGATTTTAGAAGACTTTAAATTTCTCTCTCCACTAATTCTTATCAAAAATGGGTGACCTGTCTTGTCAAGTTTCTGGTTGATCAACACATTTTTTTATATCAACAGCCACGATGGAACATACCTGCTAGTCTCAGTACCGGCTGGACGGAAGTGAAAATCACAGTAAGGTGAACTGAGACACATGAGGTCGATGCGCGCGGCCCTACGCGAGGCGGGGTCATTGAGTGCGTGCAGTAATACGCCGCACAGCGCCTCGGCCATACGAGGCGTGGCGCATTCTGCTAGCTGACGAGTTACTGCGTTCACACCCCCACATGATATGAACATGTCCGGGTTTAGAACACCTGCGAAAACATTTATTTAAGACTATGGTGTCTTTGGAGCTTTGGAGGGAATACTTTACATCTGCAATCTCTAAGCATTTACATATTGAATGTCTTTCATCAAATCAGTCATTGATTAGAAGTTGCCACCTAATCAGTAATTAGTTAAACAAAAAGCACTCACAGATCTCGGCAAGCGTGGCAACGGCCGGTCTTGATAGCCGATCGCCGGTACCATCCCCAGCACTGGCCGCTCGAGCTACAGCAGTGAGGCAGCGTAGTAAACCATGTTCAACGTAAGCACCGCGTTGCCGCCGCGTGCCCTGAGTCGCGCCCACAACGGCGACAACGCGACGAACAACACGCAATGCTTGCGCTCGCTCTTCTTCATTCCGCAACATTAAATCCATTGACCTGATCAATTAATATATTTTGTAGCTATTACGATTTTTGGTAACTGTATGCAACATGCATCACCATGCAGCTGGAAGATCTGTGTGATAAATATTATAGAATCTGAAACACAAGTTTCAGGTCCTATTTGACACTTTGTCAAAACTTTCCAACAAAAAATTGGTCATGAAGAGCTTGCTTTTTTTCAGGATTAATTGGCAGGCACAATAGTGTCCTTCCCTTTAACAGTGAACATAGGTTGAGTATATTCTTATTAATATTATAAATTTCAAAATGAGTGTACTCTTGTAATTCTACTTCAAGTAAATATGAACTGGTCTACATATTTAATTACTTACCAATGAGGATAGATTTCAATAAAAAATTATCTGAAGGTACAAGTTCACAAAATAAATTGTGGTTTATTACATTTGGTAAAATAACCCAAGATTAATATTTTCCTGTATGAATTTCCAAGTAAATAGAATATATGTGTTTGTTAAAGTCACCAAAATAATAAAAGTTTGCTTTATCAAACAAAGTCGCTTTCTCCGTCCCTATATCCCTATGTATGCTTAAATCTTTAAACACACAAAGGATTTTGATGCAGTTTTTTTATGTATATTTTAATAGTGATTAAAGAGAAAGGTTTACATGTAAAACAACATCCATGAAATAGTGGAGAAATACTGTTATTTTGCATTGCACCTATATGAAGCCAGGACGGGTTGCTAGTGTGTAAAATTATTAATGAAATCTTGTTATTGGGAAATAAAAATCTTGATTAAACCTACATAAATGTAAGGGGAAACTTAAATACAGATCAATTTAAGATAGGACACGTTTTTATATTAACTTAATAAACTTCAATAATCTTTTTTTTACTGTTTTACAACTATTTCAATAAATTTAACCAGCCCAATAAGGAAAGCAAAATAATAAATGAATTAGTTTACCTTATAACCAAGTATGGTAGCTTCAAGTTATTAAATGTTGCTACATCAGTTTCTGTCTTGATTAAGTAGCGTAATACTCGCAGCGCTGAAGCTCTTATCACCATAGATTCGTCAACCAGACTCACACGAATACTGTAAACAAAAGTTATCATAACCTCTTTTTATAAACAGTAATCTATATTTCTTCTATACATAAAATAAATGTGAGCATAGCAGATATTCTTACCAAGTCATTAGTTCATCTGGTGTGAATCCTAAATT
>NWSH02000078.1:300674-311741 GCA_002382865.2 Heliothis virescens | reverse complement strand
TTTACACAACGGATTAGTCCGTTACTTGGGAAAATAAACTGTTTAAAATTACTACATAAATATTTCTGTAGCAGTAAGTATATTTTATTTTATCCAGAATTTATAGCTCGTTGGCCACATAGTAACCGTTCACCCTATACGCCGAAACCAGCCAGCGATAAGCATCTAAGAAAAGTTCATTTTCTGATTGCTTAGCTATATTTTTTGTAGGGCGGGCGCCGCCCTGCGGCGGCGCTTAGGCTATGCAGCTTTGCCGTTGGGCGCATTTTCCTCGCTCGCAGCGCAGCCCTGGCGCCGCCAGCACGGTGAGTCAGCAGGAGACCAGACTGCGGAGCGCGAGGGGCCGGCGGTGCGGGGCGGCTGCAGTGCCCCGGGCAACGCCGCGTGGCGTGGCGTGCGACTATAGTGTCGAATGTGAGTCGTGTGCAGTGTAGCACGCGCCGCCCGCGGCCGCACATCGCTCATCGCGCTACGCCGCCGCCTCCCCGCTCTGCCGCACCACGCGTCCGCTGGGCGCGTCGCGCGGGCCGCGGGCCAGGCCCGCGAGCCTGCTGCTTCTGGCCGCGTGGCTGGCGGCCGTCGCTGCCGAGCTCGCCTGTCCGCAGGATCCACCGGCGGCTCAGATCGCGTGCGCCTCCTGCCGCTCCTACGAGAACGCCCGAGAACACAGCCTCCGAGTGATCCGCGAGAGCCTGTTGGCGAAACTGGGCTTCACTCAAGCACCGAACACGACAGGGCGGGAGTTACCAACAGTGCCTGCAGATATGATGGAACGCTTCGAGCGCCGGAAGCCGCCACCCGGTGTGCAGGCCGATGCACCAGCTCCGACCAGGACCTTCGTCACCCACACAGAACAGGACGACTTCCTCGCAAGGACCGACAATGTCCTAATTTTTGCACGTTAGTACATACTTTATAAGAAATTATGTTCGTAGCAAGTTATTTAGCGATCAGTTATATTTTGCTTTATAATGTCGACACATACCTAACTAAGTTCGATGCCCCTAGTCTAGATAGAAGCACTAGCCGATTTGTAGGTTCATAAGACGGTCAATACTATATTTCATATTTGTCTTCATAAGGTGCTGTGTAAATGTGTAATTAATACATTAGGAAACCTATTAGTTTGTAAATGAAAATGCGCATTAGAGCTCACAGATTTCGGTTGACAACTGCAGATAGATCACAGTGGCTGTCTAGAATTTTGGCGGCTTTACGCGTGCCCGGCTATTGGCATAGCCTGCGAAGTTCATTGACAGGCACGTGTGCAGCCTATAAGTGAGTAAGGCACTTCGTGGTCGCGTCACGCACAGCAAATTTTAATTAGCCAATGATTGCTTCAACTTCAGCGCGTATGTTATGTGCCATTGTCTATAGAACACGACAACTTGAGATTGCTATCGCGATCGTCTCCTACAACTTTTGAATAATAAAATCTGCAACGGTCAATGTAAACGTCTCCTGAGCATTTAGGTATCTACTTAAGTATTCTAATTCAAGCAAAGGCAAAGTCGTATACTCCACGACATGAGTTCGTAATTGATAAGAACTTGATTCGTCTACGAACCTACAAACTTGTCAATATCAAGGCACAGACATGCTACGCTGGTTTTTACTTTGTTGTACCTACTTTACTTTCTACTGTTTAGTAAATATAGAAATGATATCGAAGTTGGAGGGTAAAATTGTTGTAATGCGAAATAACAGGGCTATCAAAGTTCAGGCTAGTATGTAATCTGGTAACGTGAGCGAGGGGCTTCGACCGCTGACGATAACGTTAACTCCACTGCCACAGCGTACAGCTTACGACTAATTGAACAATTTTAGTGTAAAAAATTATGGCAATATGTTTGCTCCCGTCATGTTATAGGACATATGTTTTAAACTACAGAATAATGAAACCACAAAAAAAGTTCCGCTAGTCGGTCCAATTAACATTATTTAGTGGTCGTTCAAACATGGAGAAGATCTAGATTAAGATTTTGTATCGGCATGTTGTTAATTTTAGTTTCTAGCTCTTGACTCCAATAATAACGCTCTCTCATATGTTAGTGCACGCATAAATTGTCAGTATCTCGTGTCTAAATTGTATTTATATACTAAATTGTCATTTAATTTTAAGTCTAGTAACATTGCATTAGCACAAAATATTTGTTTGTTAATTAGTATTTCTTTGATTAAGGTCAAAACTTGTTTTTTCTGGTCAGCTGTTATTCCCACGATTATAAACCGACCCAGAGCACAAGTTAGGTATAGATCTACGTTATTTATAGCATATTCGAGCTGATAAAGCCACCAATNCACAAAATATTTGTTTGTTAATTAGTATTTCTTTGATTAAGGTCAAAACTTGTTTTTTCTGGTCAGCTGTTATTCCCACGATTATAAACCGACCCAGAGCACAAGTTAGGTATAGATCTACGTTATTTATAGCATATTCGAGCTGATAAAGCCACCAATAGCGTTCTTGAGAGCGCATACAGAAGGTGCAAGATATCGATGTAAAACATAGTACTCTTTTATGTGTACAAGTATTGCTATACGTCCGCAAAATTGACATGAAAAATTAAGCCAGTGTGCGAGAGAATTATGAAAGCCTTTTTTGTGTAAGGTGTTTTTATTTGTTAATTTTACTCATCTTTTGGTAAAAGTGAGTGGCCGCCACCACAAAACTTCACATAAGGTTTGTAACATTACCAAATAAAACTTGACCGCATGAGAAACTTAATGAATAGAGAGTAAGATTAAATTATGCATATCTGAAATAGTTAAGGGCCTATCTAGATAAAACACGGACCATGAATTTATTCTCGTGGATAATAAATTTCTACTCGAATATGTGTTACAGACATGTCAAAATTAAGTTTACTTCATTTGCTTTATTATTTAAAAGTGATTATTTCTGCGATAGAATTCCTTAGTTGCGTACTTATCTTAAAACAAAGCGACTATAGATAAAAATATCATTAATTTTGACAGGTAATTTAAAAAAACTAATTTTCTCATTGTACAGATTTATAATTCGCTGACAGCTGATGTGCCCTTAGCTGATCGCAATTGCCAATCACGGATTTGACGTAGAGTAGGTGAGTACACGAGTAGGCGGTCGACGTCTCTGTGTCTGCCATTCGCGCTGGCCGAGGAACACTGCCCTCGACTCATATAATCGACGTGCAAACGCACCGCCTCCGTTTAACTGAATGACACAATTCCTGACACATTACCTAATCTCGACAACGTACGCTACCACAGTTTTGGGACCCCGAGGATCCCAATCTGTTGCGACGAAATTGCTCTACAATTTTTTTTCCGGATAATACTTATGGCCACCAGTTTCTCCCACTGTGTGACATTTTGAAGAGGAATAGGCCTACTGGGGAGACCTCTATAAAAAAAACGCACCTCCGGTTCTTACCTCTTAGGTGGTGTGGAAAGAGGACCGAAACTATATTTTACTTAACGCAATAATCATTACTGAATAATTTCTGGTACAGTACCATAACTTTCGATCCTGCTGATTGATTTCCCCTTGACCCACAGGCAACATCCTGCCAAAATGATGACTACAATCGATAAATCAGTTATCGCATCACTGCATCTACGAACATTATTAAGATATATTGTCGAAAAATTGGTATATCTTTCATGAACTGCTGTAACGTTGTCAAATAACCATTAATTTAATGTACACATGTGCTTATTACTTTTAAATATAATCATTTCTTATCATGTGTAGCAAGGACGCGACACTGTTACGAGTTTAAATTTAATACATATCTTAAACGCTTACCTACCTACTGTTTCTGCATTTTTAGGAATTTTTCGTATCTTATTGATGCAGATATAACTATGAAGGAGTTAATTGGCATAATTATTGAGTATCAGATTATGTAAGCTAAATTGAATTGAATTAATAGTTCCAAAAAAGATATGTCTATAAGATCTGTTAATTGAGTGCGGTTGGCAACAACTCCACTTCCCACTAACGATCAGCTGGGTGCGAGCGTACTTCACGCATTAAGATAAGTATCTACAAATTCAAATTAGGGATTAGATAAGAGTTAGATGACGAGCACGTACCTACTTTTTTCTTCTTCTGCTTTTGTAGAGCAAAATACTTAATACAATTTTTTTTGTGCCCAATATCAAATCCGCAAAAAAGTAAAAAGCCTTTTCAAACTACCAAAAAGAAAACTGTGATTGTCATAAAGTTATACTTTTGCAAGTGACTTGTATAACGATCATTGATCATTTAATCCTTACGTGACCTGAAAGTTACTTATCACTATCGTTAAAAAAATAATCTTATTTCTGCAATGTAGAGCATATAATTGCACAGTCCAGTCGGCACGGAGAGACACAGGACTGTCTCGCGCGCGTCTGACAAGTGCGTGTCAACGAGACGGCCATTTGCAACGATCGATTGTTTTGGCTGCTGGCAGTCACCTTAATTGCTCGTGAATCAAGATGACTCGAGTGCTTTAGTATAGTGATCAAGACTCAGTAGATAAAGACTATTTTAATAAGTTTATACAATTCTGATAACTTGATTTAATCTTATTATTCGCCTGGACCTTTTAACTATTACTACTTTTTGATGGCGTGCAAACCTAATTGTTAATTGGTAGTTATTTATCCCCTGCAAGATTACTTCAAAAGAAGGCACAAACCAATTTGCTTGAAGTCTACAGTCGTTATTAAAAAAAAATAGTTAAACAAGCGGAGTTTAAGAGTAACGTACCAAAGGCGCGTTATCTAATTTCAAAAAGTCGTACCTGGTAGAATTCAGGACACAAGAAAGAGAAAAAAAGCATACAACAAGAGAAACTACGGATTGTTCTATCCGAGAAAAATTCGTGGAAATTGCCTTGGTACTCTATTATTCTTCTTAATATCTATTTGTTATAAAGCATAGTGTCCCGATAAATCTGTTTACTGATAGGATTAATTAACCTAGGTAGTTATATAAAAACATGATTTTAAATCTGCATCACTGGGTAATAAGTATTTAATTATTTTACACATTTCATAACTAAGTATTTCTGTTATATTGTGTTTATAAAAATAATGCCACTACATTGATGACCCCATTGGCGGATGATGGTTACAATTTAGAATTTTTTGATCGCGTCTACATACAGCTTTTATTAAATACTTGTTTTTTTTGTTTTGTAGATATGTTTTGTTTATAAGTATTTAATGTCCCAAAGGAACAAATAAATATTTAAAAAATAAATTTATATAAAATCGACGTAAATGTAGTAGGTACGTGAAGTTCTGTACTATATACATACACTTATTAACTTACTCACGCAGGAGCTCGTGCAATTGGCTGTTGCGTTTTAGTAAACTGTAACATTCATTTAGCCACATCTGGTTATTCCATGCAATAAAATCTTTAAGTATCTCCAGCCGTCTTTCTACTATCCTTCATACTATTTATGTCTTGTGCTTGAAGGAAGTTTTTATGGGTGTGCGAAACTGTGAACTCACATAATTATTAGTTATAATAAATTAAACTAATCTCCACTCACTTTTCTCATTCCTCAGTTTTAAATTGTATATAAAAAATATAATTGGCAAAACGAAATTATAGCCACGTTGATGATATAGCCATNACTATTACTACTTTTTGATGGCGTGCAAACCTAATTGTTAATTGGTAGTTATTTATCCCCTGCAAGATTACTTCAAAAGAAGGCACAAACCAATTTGCTTGAAGTCTACAGTCGTTATTAAAAAAAAATAGTTAAACAAGCGGAGTTTAAGAGTAACGTACCAAAGGCGCGTTATCTAATTTCAAAAAGTCGTACCTGGTAGAATTCAGGACACAAGAAAGAGAAAAAAAGCATACAACAAGAGAAACTACGGATTGTTCTATCCGAGAAAAATTCGTGGAAATTGCCTTGGTACTCTATTATTCTTCTTAATATCTATTTGTTATAAAGCATAGTGTCCCGATAAATCTGTTTACTGATAGGATTAATTAACCTAGGTAGTTATATAAAAACATGATTTTAAATCTGCATCACTGGGTAATAAGTATTTAATTATTTTACACATTTCATAACTAAGTATTTCTGTTATATTGTGTTTATAAAAATAATGCCACTACATTGATGACCCCATTGGCGGATGATGGTTACAATTTAGAATTTTTTGATCGCGTCTACATACAGCTTTTATTAAATACTTGTTTTTTTTGTTTTGTAGATATGTTTTGTTTATAAGTATTTAATGTCCCAAAGGAACAAATAAATATTTAAAAAATANACTATTACTACTTTTTGATGGCGTGCAAACCTAATTGTTAATTGGTAGTTATTTATCCCCTGCACGATTACTTCAAAAGGAGGCACAAACCAATTTGCTTGAAGTCTACAGTCGTTATTAAAAAAAAAATGTTAAACAAGCGGAGTTTGAGAGTAACGTACCAAAGGTGCGTTATCTAATTTCATTAAAAGGTCGTACCTGGTAGAATTCAGGAAACAAGAAAGAAGAAAGAAACTACGGATTGTTCTATCCGAGAAAACTGCGTAGAAATTGCCTTGGTACTCTATTATTCCTCTTAATATCTATATTTATTTGCTATAAAGCATAGTGTCCCGATAAATCTGTTTACTGATAGGATTCGTTAACCTAGGTAGTTATATAAAAACATGATTTAAAATCTGCATCACTGGGTAATAAGTATTCAATTATTTTACATATTTCATAACTAAGTATTTATGTTATGTTGTGTTTATAAAAATAATGCCACTACATTGATGACCCCATTGGCGGATGATAGTTACAATTTAGAATTTTTTGATCGCGTCTACATACAGCTTTTGTTAAATAGTTGTTCTTTATTTTGTAGATATGTTTTGTTTATAAGTATTTAATGTCCCAAAGGAACAGGTAAATAAATAAAAAATGNATAATGCCACTACATTGATGACCCCATTGGCGGATGATGGTTACAATTTAGAATTTTTTGATCGCGTCTACATACAGCTTTTATTAAATACTTGTTTTTTTTGTTTTGTAGATATGTTTTGTTTATAAGTATTTAATGTCCCAAAGGAACAAATAAATATTTAAAAAATAAATTTATATAAAATCGACGTAAATGTAGTAGGTACGTGAAGTTCTGTACTATATACATACACTTATTAACTTACTCACGCAGGAGCTCGTGCAATTGGCTGTTGCGTTTTAGTAAACTGTAACATTCATTTAGCCACATCTGGTTATTCCATGCAATAAAATCTTTAAGTATCTCCAGCCGTCTTTCTACTATCCTTCATACTATTTATGTCTTGTGCTTGAAGGAACTTTTTATGGGTGTGCGAAACTGTGAACTCACATAATTATTAGTTATAATAAATTAAACTAATCTCCACTCACTTTTCTCATTCCTCAGTTTTAAATTGTATATAAAAAATATAATTGGCAAAACGAAATTATAGCCACGTTGACGGGTTGCTAAATGCAACGTAGAGCGCAAGTTCATTCATTCATGCTACCTCGATACACAAAGATAGCGGATATCTCAAGTATGGAAAGCACATCCGCAGACTTTAATAGAGGTACAAACAGCATAAAGTATGATGTGCAAAATTCTGTGTAAAGTTATACGCAGCTGAGCCCGCATGTGTCGACCACCCTCGCGCTTTTGCAACAAATCGGCGCGCTAATGTAATTGGTAGGGTTGACAGCTAAAGGGATGGGTTCAGAACACTAGGCAGGATGAGATTAAACTTTTTATTCATGCCCACACTGCACGACTACGCACGTGATTTCTTATTTGGCACAATAGAATACGTATGCTTACACAGCGGAGATTTGGGACGCATCCGTGTCTTGTACTAGGTCATGTCTATATTATAGCACTGGGACATAACGTGAGATTTCCATGACATTTCAAAACCGATTAGGTACACATTTATTCGTTGATTTTAAAATTGAAATAATTACATATTACGGAAAATTTCACCAACTAATCGATAACAAAGACACGATTAGTAACAATAGGCATTGTATGTTTTAAGAGGTTTTGCTATCTCCTCATACAACGGCTTGAATGATCCATCACACATAGCTAACTTAATCCAATACAGATACCTTACTATATACCATCTTATAAGCTTTAGGTTATTAATTAAGATGAGACCATTAATTAAGTCTTCTATTTTGTATGCTAACGTCCTGACGGCTGTAATTACAGGGTTGATCATCGGCAGTCATTCAGCTGGAGCGGGTACCTTCCTGNATTTTAAAATTGAAATAATTACTTATTACGGAAAATTTCACCAACTAATCGATAACAAAGACACGATTAGTAACAATAGGCATTGTATGTTTTAAGAGGTTTTGCTATCTCCTCATACAAAGGCTTGAATGATCCATCACACATAGCTAACTTAATCCAATACAGATACCTTACTACATACCATCTTATAAACTTTAGGTTATTAATTAAGATGAGACCATTAATTAAGTCTTCTATTTTGTATGCTAACGTCCTGACGGCTATAAATTACAGGGTTGATCATCGTCAGTCATTCAGCTGGAGCGGGTACCTTCCTACTTTGTGAAATTAAAACAATGTAAGCTGTTACGTCTCATCACATATCTACAAATCGTTTGAACTAGGTCTGTCTAATGTTTTGTATGAATGACTGTGACCAACGTTTGCGGGCCGGGGTTATCGCTAGTAAATGTGATAGTTTTGAGACTTCCTTTCACTATGCAAACAACACCAGGCACCTTGACACTAGAGGTTGTTAACCGGTGCATTAGATGGGGCACAATTGAGGCCAGTGTGTGAGCGAGTTCAAGAGCAATTTAGGTTCCGTAGGTCAGTTCGCCGAAGGTAACCTTGACATTGACTACAATAGTTACACCTGAAACGTTTGTTTTTGTTGAACTTCTTTTGAAAGCGGTCGTTTTATTTAAGGGTGGCGTTCATTGCTCAATCCAAATAAGTATTGGTAGGTACTTAGGCATTGATTAAGAAAAACTATTCCAATAAAGTATTTAGATTTTTGGTCAGTAAAATTGGTCTTGATTATAGTATACCGCTAAGTAGGTATCCTTACCTACCCACATACCTACTGTGGAGTGCATTGTAAATGCATCATTGGTGGGGTGCAAATTATATAAGCCTTTATAATATTTGGTACCCACCTATGATATTACAATCTAATTGGATGTGATGCTGACGTAAGAAGATTTACTCATAATATTTTTGGGCAAATAATGTTGCACATCGGTGTTTATCTTATCATATCTCATATCAAATAATTACTGCGGAATACCTATTGCATGATCAGGTACGCACCAAAATTTTGTTTGAACAGGTGAGCTGCAGCAGCGCTCTACTTTTCACATTTTTAATAGGGAAAGTTGGACCAACTATATTTAGGAACATGAGTAAGTAACTACAACCTCATAAGTGAGTGTTTGTAAGCATCTGAACAGCAGCTGAAGTAGGTAGGTAGGTATGGTGCGTTTGAAAATAACTTGCAGCATTGGTCGCGACGGATTTCCAGGAGACAGAGAGACAGACAGAAAAAAAGGAACACCACGTAAATTAAGCGGGCGGAGACATTGCGCGTGCGTTGCCGTTTCATTCAGGGCTGTTTTAGGTCCCATTTATTACCTACCTTTGTTGCTGTCTGCAGTTATTTATATCCTAAAGTACAGTAAATTAGTAGCCTTTGATGTATCAAAGGATACTACACGGTCTGGGCCGGCAAGGCGTAGACACATTATAGAGGATAGGTATATATTATCTGAGTACAGGATAAATTTAACTATTTTAAAGTAGATTACTGTACAAAATGTAAAATCTGAACTCTACAGTAAGGATTTTAAGCGGATCTGATAATTGAGTGTATTTTGAACCTCTCTAAATTTGAATTATTTTTAAGACATTCTTAATCTTAGATGTTCTAGCAGATCTGATAAGTGAAGGAATATCTCAAATTAGGAACTAAGGCTGACTGTTCGACTACGAACAGCGAGCTTACGTTGAAGCTCCCAAGAAGACAAGCCAGCTTAGGGAGAGCCGAAAAATAAAACTGATCGCAATTTACTCTTTAAAAATGAAATGACCCTTCATCATACTAAAGTGGCACCCCTGTTTTATCCCAAGAAAAAGAGGATGTCACGATAATGTGTGACTGTTGATTGCAATAAGCACTTACTTTGCATCAATTCAGTCAGGACGTCGATTTCAATTTGACCACATCCTGCTTTCTCAAGATATTCTTATTTATTGTTATGAGAGAGTTTTTTAAATCAACTCTGACCCTCACTTGTGTTTCAAGTGCTCGTTTTATTAGCAGACGTTGCAAAAAATATTGGATCATTCATTTGCAAATTATGTTTGCTGTCCCAGTCTTATCAAAAAGGTAAATGATAAATGGACAATGTTTACAACATTGTAATGGGTTACAAGAACGTCAATTGAGGTGAAGTTGAAGGATAAAGGATAATGAAAGTGTTTAAATAATAGATATCACAACAAGCTCGTAAGTAGGTACTTAGATGGCCACTGCAGGAGGGAAGTGATCTTTTAATGACGATATAAGACATTCTGTTATTTTGTCAAAGGTGAGGAGATTCATGGGAGGTTCAGTCTGCGACGATTTCACTATTAGGTCAATCAATTATATGTGACTGGTTAAAATAAAAGTTTGTAAAAATGAACATTGATCTTCTAGGTATGTAGATATCAAGTAGCTGGCCAGATTTGAACTGGTAATTTCGCACTTGAATTTCAGTCACTTTAACCTTCGGCAGATCACCTAACACATTTTTTTATTAAGTCATCTTAGTTTAGTAAACAAATATTCATTTTCGGATGATATCAGCTTACTGATAAATACAATTTTTAGCAGTTAATTAAGTAACACCAAGTTCATCACAGTGATTGTGAGGTGAGTCGAGCTTTGCTATTTAAAATTATCTGATTTGTTACGTTACGTGACGTATAACATCACCGCCCTAACATGACCAGGGGTGACAATCTTAGTAGTGGCAAACGAGAAAACGTTTCATTATAGGTCTGCTAAATGA
>NWSH02000078.1:272997-291952 GCA_002382865.2 Heliothis virescens | reverse complement strand
TATATGTATTTGTATTCTATGGGCCCTAGTTGCCTGAAATAAAGGTATAAATAAAAAAAAAAATAGCGGGATGTAGCTAATCTCCGCGATAAATACGCTTATTTGACGTGGCAGCCATCGACTACGCCATTTAGACGTACGTTTATGCAGCGTTTGGAATATAGTTTAACTTGATAATTATTATAATTATACAGCACCCGTACTTTGGTCATAAATTTGTACAAGCCTGGGAAATTGCAATTGCTGCAGCGGTATGTTGTGATTTAATATCGTTAATTAATATTAATATTATGCAAGTGTAATTAAACCAACAACAGCAAAAACCCTGTTTAGACAATATAGCACACCACAGTACACTATCACCATAGTAATATCACCATAGTATCTACGTGCCGCCACTGACAATGCCGTGAGCGTGGCGAAATATTGGGCCTCCGTAATATAAATTTTATTGCCATCGACTCGCTAAGAAGAAGTACACTGGGTGCACTTAATTTCATCATAGTGACTGTAGAATGGTTTACGGGGGAATTGAAACCATTAGCTTATGGACTGCCGTGCATTACACCGCGCGGCCCAACCCAAACAATACGGAATGTATTAACCAATAAATATGTCTAGCCAGACTATTACAATTGTGATAATGACCAGTTATTAGTATAGTATGTTTGTTAACACAATTTTAACAACATTACATAAAATAATAAAGCGTTGTAATCTAGTAGTTTTAATTAATTATTGCAGATACTGCTCTTCACAAAGCCAGTCAACTAGATACAGAATATACGATGAAGTTCCCATTCTTTTACAGTACATAACGCACCAGTTCATACAATGCCAGCAATAGTAAGACAAAGAAAAATAATTCCACGACTAAAACAAAAGAAACATGTGTAGGNGGCCTTTACTGACTACTGACACTAATTGATAAGGCATGTTCCTCGACGAGTTAGTAGATAAGATCTCATATTGTGGCCTTAATAACGAAGATTGTGTCTTAGTACAGTCTATTAGAAGCTCCCCACGAGCTTTACAGAAGTTATCAGCAATAGCGGGATGTAGCTAATCACCGCGATAAATACGCTTATTTGACGTGGCAGCCATCGACTACGCCATTTAGGCGTACGTTTATGTCATTTGAACATCTTTGGCAGTCGTTACGGGTAGTCAGAAGCCAGAAAGTCTGACAACCAGTCTTATCCATGAGTATCGGATTGCCCGAGTAACCGGGTTGTGGAGGTCAGACAGGCAGTGCTCCATGTTTTTGATGTAGAATATTCATAATCGGAGTCAGATTACTCAAAATCCGCCGCCGTTCGCTTTCTTCGCGATCCATTATTGCCAAAGTTCAAAAAATAACGCAATAAATTACTTTTTAAAATGGCGCGAAATTACGACAAGAAGTGTATGGTTGGGTCAAATTTACCTTTNCATGTAAAACACTGGTTCTCAGCTGCATCCGGTTTGACTGGAAGCCGACCCCAAAATAGTTGGGAAAAGGCTAGGCAGATGTTTATGTAGCGTTTGGAATATAGTTTAACTTGATAATTATTATAATTATACAGCACCCGTACTTTGGTCATAAATTTGTATAAGCCTGGGAAATTGCAATTGCTGCAGCGGTATGTTGTGATTTAATATCGTTAATTAATATTAATATTATGCAAGTGTGATTAAACCAACAACAGCAAAAACCCTGTTTAGACAATATAGCACACCACAGTACACTGGGTGCACTTAATTTCATCATAGTGACTTTAGAATGGTTTACGGGGGAATTGAAACCATTAGCTTATGGATTGCCGTGCATTACACCGTGCGGCCCAACCCAAACAATACGGAATGTATTAACCAATAAATATGTCTAGCCAGGCTATTACAATTGTGATAATGACCAGTTATTCGTATAGTATGTTTGTTAACACAATTTTAACAACATTACAACAATAATAAAGCGTTGTAATCTAGTAGTTTTAATTAATTATTGCAGATACTGCTCTTCACAAAACCAGTCAATTAGATACAGAATATACGATGAAGTTCCCATTCTTTTACAGTACATCACGTACCAGTTCATACAATGCCAGCAATAGTAAGACAAAGAAAAATAATTCCACGACTAAAACAAAAGAAACATGTGTAGGTATATTATTTTACATCGTGAGGACCGTCGCTTGTCTTTGAATTGTTTATTTTGTAGCCCTGTACCCTCGATATTTTATCATCATAAGATTTTTGGGGGCACTTATTCGGTATTCAATTTATTCTGTAACAGATGACGCTCCCTCAGCTGTGGCGAGGGAGGTTTAGTTAATAAGGTAGCTCTCGTGATTACGCCAATAAGTTAATTGAAATATAACTTACTTTCCCTTAAGAAGAATAGACAATCTCTCGTCGGCCGGCGTGACTTCTTCGACGGCGTAGGCCTCGCCGGGCTCGAGTCGCACTATCCTCGCTTCACGCGTCAGTTCCGTGAAGTGCTTCTTGTTCACTTTCAGAGGCTTGAACAGCTTCAAATATAGATCTGTGAGCTCGAGAGATAGTGCTGGAGGAAGAAACCTGCGACAAATGCATTCAAACCACAAATTAACATCTTACATATAAAAAAATAAGATAAAAATATACATAGGTATTTTTAAATATTACTCTCATTGATAGTAAAGAAACTATGATCATCGGCTTAAATACTTGACTAGCGGGGATCCCTTTCAAAATTTACTAATGTCGACAAGCTTTAATTTAAGCCGGCCGAGTCTACAAATCAACCTCTCCTGAGACCGTCCAGCGATAACTTAATATGCAAAGGTTGCCCGGCCACTGACTGTAGTGCTTTCTCATCGTATCTTAGATGAGTGACACACGTAGAACTAACTTCGTATTATGGCTATAGGTAGACAGGAAAGTGCATTTCTTTAGCTATATGCATAAATAACGAATTACCGCTCGCTGCAGTGGTTAATTAGCCGCTAATAAATTAGCATCAGCATGCGTGCCACTTTTACAGTATTAACAAAACAGTTTTATGAGTACGGAATCCCCTCACGAGTCCTCGGTACTAAAGAACTAGAGCACTATCTTATTCTACAGAATGCCTTTACCATAACGTATGTACTGTAGAGGTTTCATATAAATACATATTCTTAATTAAACATTATTGTGGTGTGTGTGTGTAATATAAAGTCTACATGGTTTATTGAGCCAGTAACTCAACAAACTAAGTAGATTTTATATTTCATGTTATAGTCTGTCCTGAAAATCCTCACCTACCTAATAATAAGAAAGACAGTGTGTATAGAGTTGACGAGCACGAGCGCCAGGCTCCAGGCGAGCACGTCAGGCGCGCACACCTCGGCGCCGGCCCATAGCCCCATGAGCACCGCGCCCGCCGCCGCCAGCGCGCGTAGCACCAGGATGCTCTGCTTGAAACTCTTCGGCGCTAGGAACGCGATTGCAAAGCACAAGTTTGCTGCCTGTTTAAAAAATCAAAATTTCAGTTATTTACACGAAGGGCACCAGGCAAAAGCTGTGCGCATTTACAGTGGCTGCATCTGTTTTGTTGCTACGAGTTNGTCTGTTGACAAATATCATCGTAAGAACGAATACATATTTAGCATCCCTTACTTAAAAAAACCTACATCTAACACCTAACTACATGTAACCTACCAATCCAACCTATCTAAAAAAAATTAAATAGGTATAAAATTAAAAGAAAGATTTGAAGTAGTCCCAACTCAGACCGTATTTTCAGTACAGGCCAGGCCAACTTGATCACCATATACCAGACAACAAAAGAACATTACACAAATAAAATAAAACTCAATTAGTTCCACCAATCTATTTAAAAGTCTAGGAACGACCNTGCTGCCTGTTTAAAAAATCAAAATTTCAGTTATTTACACGAAGGGCACCAGGCAAAAGCTGTGCGCATTTACAGTGGCTGCATCTGTTTTGTTGCTACGAGTTCCCATATGTTCCCTTCTGATTGATGCACTGAAAGTAAAGTTAATTACCTGAAAGAGATCTTGTTGTGCGTTGGTCCATTTGGCGCAAAACCAGTGGTGATGTTCGTCGGTGGAGTTCGAACTGAGGAGCTCGAAGTCGGTGTCGAAAGTGGCGTTGAGCCGGGTGGCGTTGTACACGAGCGTGGCGTTGAGCCAGGGCGCGGTGGACGCCGGCGCGGGCGCGGCAGGCGCCATGTTGCGCTCGCGCCCCGCGCCCCCCCGCGCCGCCCCGCCACCGCCCTCCGCACGGGGCGAGCGCTCCCCGCCCCCCGCGCGCCTCTCACCCGACGATACAAGACGATTCAGTTGGGCTCTCGCTCTCAGTATTACCACCTCCATCACCACACCCTGCTGGCCACTTCGTGTTACAGCACAGCCTGTCTGTTGACAAATATCATCGTAAGAACGAATACATATTTAGCATCCCTTACTTAAAAAAACCTACATCTAACACCTAACTACATGTAACCTACCAATCCAACCTATCTAAAAAAAATTAAATAGGTATAAAATTAAAAGAAAGATTTGAAGTAGTCCCAACTCAGACCGTATTTTCAGTACAGGCCAGGCCAACTTGATCACCATATACCAGACAACAAAAGAACATTACACAAATAAAATAAAACTCAATTAGTTCCACCAATCTATTTAAAAGTCTAGGAACGACCCCTACGCTATTTTATTAACGCCGTGGTAAGAACTAAAATTACACCACTTAGCTACAAATCTATAGCGTACGGATTTGGCCATTGACCTGTTTTCTCAAAAATAATTGAACACGGATTTAATTTAAAGTTCTTTTGTTACCGAAACTACATACTCATGTATCTTAGCGTGGGTTTCGTCTACGAACTTATATTACAGGAACCGAGTCTACGGCGTGGCGGCGTAGTCACGCGTAGACGCTCGCGTAGCTAGTTGCTACGCACCGCACGCTTCCTCGATATTAGTTTTCGTTATAATAATAATAATTTCATTTATTTGCTCAGAATGTAGGTATTTACAATAAGGTGGTTACAGACATATTTAGAATCCTTGTACATTCTACCATTTTGGCATGCAAACATTTTTTATGATGGATCATCATTACACAAATACAAATAAATATACAACTAAAATTTATCAGCTAGGAAGTCAGACACGGAGTAATAACATTTGTCCAGTAAAAATAAAGTCAGTTTCTTTTTGAAAATAGTTATTGGTTCCTCTTTTATATTATTAGGAATGTGGTTAAAAATAATTGGAGCCATACCAAATACACTTTTCCCAAACAAAGTAGTTTTATATCCCCCAGTGCGCAGTAAGTTTCGGTATTGAGATCGCAAAGTTACGTCTCGGTGTCTACTTTCTGATAAAGTTAAAAATAGGTTTCTATTACATTTTACAAAGAGAGCAATTTCTAGAATGTAGAGGCAAGGAAATGTCAATAAATTATATTTTTTAAAGATTGGAATACAGCTGTCAGTAACTTTCAAACCAAATATAGCTCGCAAGCAGCGTTTTTGGACTTTGAAAATACTCTCCCGTTCGGTACAATTGCCCCAAAATATGATACCAAATCTTAATTTGGAAACAACAAGACCATGGTATGCTAGTAAGACTGTTTTGATATTTACTTTCTTCCTAAGATTAAAAAGTGCATAGGCGGTTCATCTTTAAGTTTTCGGGTGGGATGTTTCGTTTAACATTGTATCGTAGTTTACTTTTTCCTAAAATAAAGCGGGTTAAAAAAAGGTTTCATTTAATCAATGTTATTGTTAAACTGTTTTATGACTGACTTTTTTGCCAACCTTGTGCTGTTTCTTTACAAAGACACCTAAATAAATGTGTTTGAAAATAGACATTCTCAGTTCGTTTTGGTCATCATAACTTTAAGTTAAATATGTGAATGTTCTACAAAACGGAACAACCACAAACAAAACAATAGAACTAGTTTATTTCGTGACGGAACACGGTGTACCTAGTATGGAGCGGTCGGTAGGCGTGTAATCCGCGACATTTCCGCACACATTAAGTCATCGGGCGCGGCGCCGCGGCGGCAGCGCGTTCTGGTCGACTGCGGCGCGGCAGCGGCNTCAGGAACCGAGACTACGGCGTGGCGGCGTAGTCACGCGTAGACGCTCGCGTAGCTAGTTGCTACGCACCGCACGCTTCCTCGATATTAGTTTTCGTTCATCTTTAAGTTTTCGGGTGGGATGTTTCGTTTAACATTGTATCGTAGTTTACTTTTTCTTAAAATAAAGCGTGTTAAAAAAAGGTTTCATTTTATCAATGTTATTGTTAAACTGTTTTATGAATGACTTCTTTGGCAACCTTGTGCTGTTTCTTTACAAAGACACCTAAATAAATGTGTTTGAAAATAGACATTCTCAGTTCGTTTTGGTCATCATAACTTCAAGTTAAATATGTGAATGTTCTACAAAACGGAACAACCACAAACAAAACAATAGAACTAGTTTATTTCGTGACGGAACACGGTGTACCTAGTATGGAGCGGTCGGTAGGCGTGTAATCCGCGACATTTCCGCACACATTAAGTCATCGGGCGCGGCGCCGCGGCGGCAGCGCGTTCTGGTCGACTGCGGCGCGGCAGCGGCGCGACTGTGGCCGGCGACACGGCCACCGGCCGCCAGGAACTCGCCAAGCGAGGCCGCCTTATGCACTCGTGGGGCTTGCTATCGCCACATCAACACATTTGCATTAAATTGCATTACTTACGACTACAGCCCGACCGATGCATTATGAGGATACGTCTGACGAACGGTCTGCCGTATTAACGCACTGCATTTACATTTGGATGGAACAAATAAATCTGGTTGAAGTGAATTTCCACTTATCATTTTCGGATTATAAAATCTAATAAAAATGCAGTCTAACCTCCTGAAATAGAAGCCATGGTTTATGACGCTCAAATAAAACTTAACTATTTGCATTTTGGAAGACTTTCAAGACANTGTATTAACGCACTGCATTTTCATTTGGATGGAACTAATAAATCTGGTTGAAGTGAATTTCCACTTATCATTTTCGGATTATAAAATCTAATAAAAATGCAGTCTAACCTCTTGAAATAAAAGCCATGGTTTATGACGCTCAAATAAAACTTAACTATTTGCATTTTGGAAGACTTTCAAGACAGCGTGGGTGAAATATATCCCCAGCGGCTAACACCGACAACTTAGCTTGCTGTATATTCTTTACCTACAGAGTAAGTACATAGTGAAATATACAAGACAGTAAAAAGTCAATTTGAAAAGTGTCTTAAAATAATCTAATAAAATATTTAAAGACGCGGTTCCATCTATTGTGTCGTTGTAGAACGAAGGAGGAATACTAATCTGCTTCAATATTTGTGATATCGACGGGATGATACTTGCATCGCTTCGTATATGGGACGCAGTAGACGTGTTGTTGGGGATTACTTACGCGATTGAAACATCGTTTCGTATAAGATACTTATCGTAACTAATAAATTGTAAACTCGGAATTTCTATGCTGTTTGAAGCTTACGAGGTATTCGCAGAATTATTCTACTACTTGTAGGTACATATATGAGCAAATAGTGACAACATTGTTTACTACAACAAAACCTTTACTGATGAAATTATACCTGTTTATTAAATAAAAATTTGATTTTACGCAAAAGAGTCTAATATGGAGATTTGCATCGGAAACGTTTCTTTCTCCCCTCAGTTAAAACGTGAACCATGTAACGTGATTCTGTTATATTCACTTTGCCTTTTATCCTATGATGATATAATATAAATCTGCACATGTATTATAAATTTAAAAGAAGTGAAGATATAACATGAGAATATCGCAGTCAAATATTCAGGTTTTAACCTCACTTGCATTTACTGCATTAAGCAATGTTGTAAAATTATGTACAAAATTGAGTAATAAACAATTATTTATTTTATTTATTTATTATTTATTTACTATTGTGAAGTAACTTCTACTTCGTCTCTAGAACGAAGTTCAGGTAACTGGATTTTAATAAACGTATTCTGTGTCAAAAAATTATTTTATGCTTTGACAGCTCTATTTCCAGTTAAAATTACGTGTTAATTCTAAAGTTCAAAAGCTAAGCTCTCTTTAAACTTGTTCGATGGTGAAAAGTGGAAAACTTCGGCCAAACTCGTTTAGTAGTTTTTGCGATCTCAAATAAGAAACATGTTTATCTATTTATAGCATACAAATTCTGCTAGCGGTTTCACCCGCTTCCCGAGGGAACTGTCGGATAAAAAGAAGCCTGTTATGTTATTCTGATACATAAGCTATATTACTGGCAAGTTTCATAAAAATCCATCCAATAGTTTTTGCGTGAAAGACTAACAAATATACATACAGCCTCTTAAACTTTCGCATTAAAATATAAGTAGGAAGAGAACAAGAAGAAACGCTCGCACTCTCATGCAGTGTCAATCTATTACACTTGCCGGCGTCCATACTAATCTAGTCAGACGAACTGTTCTAGCTTGCGAACATACATTACTGGCTAGCCTGTAATCTAAGGATTAGGTAGGGTTGTATTATACGAGTAATATTAGTGCACCTTCATCACGTAAAGGTCGGCAGTTCAGGTAAACACAAGTAAATCTAATCACAGTATGATATGCACGAAGTGAACATAATAAATGTCATAGTAGTATGCTGACCGCATACTTATGCACCAATTAATGTATGATGTCTTTGGTCGCAATCCCTATCATTATCATTTGTCTGTATGCTACGTTGATGTAAGCGATCCACTGTAATTCTGTTTGATTATGCTAATTGCAGGTCTGAGGTTAAATCGGCGAGCGTTGATCAAAAATCATTTATATTTAAAATATTAATGGCCAGTTTCACAGGCTCCGGTTACAGTTCAAGATAGCTATCTGATAGATACTGCTACAGAAATGATTTTAATTTCTACTACTTTTCTATGGCAGATAGCTATCTAGAACCGTATTTGAAACCTTAAAACTGGCACTAAGTCATATAAACGGATTAGAATATTTATTTTGAAACATACTAAACGGGACTCTTCAAAATTACCCCTTAACCACATTGAAGGTCGTGTTGAGACTGTAGTACCTATCTGAAAAGCACCATTCGAATAATAACTTCTAAAACAATGAAAATATTGCCTCCAATGAAAGCAAAACATTCTACCTTCGACGACATTTACGGAAAGGGCATGTCCGTGCGGTATGCCGTCTCTTTATTATCCGTATTTCTATTATAAATATGCTCAGTACGAGAGTTAATTAAATGCTGGCCAGCTTCAAGCGCGTTATTGAAATAGTTGTCTCACTCACTTAGACCACAATTTTCCATTGAGTTAACTTGTGAGCAGAGTGCGTACTGAGTGTAGCGAAGGAAATTTACACCCCAATATGTAATGTTTATAGCGGTATGTGAACCCGAAGGCACGAGGAAACTAAGTGGACATGGCATGCAACATAAAGTGAGAAAAATATGTCTTGGCAACTATTTCTTCTGTTGGCTATTAATGTTAGGAAAACTTGTAAGTATCACTAAATTTTCCCTCACAATCGACGAATAATATATCCTGATGAATGGTTTAAATTTAGACTTTAATTTGTACTCTAAGATGTAGGTTCAAAAGTTGTGCATTTCCAATATGAAATAAAACATTAATGTTTCATTACAACTATTTAGCAAGGTAATGGTGTGATTTAAAAACATACTTTGCATTAAACTTAAGAATAACTTAACTTTTTTTGAAGAGTGAGAATACCTACATCTAGCATTTCATAAGATGGTTATGGGCCTAACAAAACTCTTACCTAAGAATAATAATGACTAATGACATGAAAATAAGTATTGGCATATATAGATACGTGTAGTAGTGCTGCTGAGCGAGCCCGTTTGTTGGCTGTGGGAGAGTGGGAGTCGGGNGTAAATTTTCCCCCACAATCGACGAATAATATATCCTGATGTATGGTTTTAATTTACTATTCAATTTGTACTTTAATGAATGAGGTTCAAAAGTTGTGTATTTTCAAAACGATCCGAAATAAAGATGAATATTAAACAATAATGTTGAATTATATACTATTTAGCAAGGTAATGCTGTGATTTGAAAAGCTTATTTAATCGTTAGACATTACAGTTACCTCAAGAATAATTTAACTCTTGCCAAGTAGTGAGAAAAACTAAATCTAGCATTTCGTACTATAATAAACATAATATGCGTACCAAGACTTTGACCTAAGAATAACAATGACTAATGACATCAAAATAAGTATTGACACATTATTATCTGGAAAACATAAAGATCTAACCAATACCAAATATTTTGTAATGCTTTTAATTTGCTGAAATAACTTTGAATCGTTAGAATATATTAAAAAGAACTCTTATTTGGAAAGAGTAGAAAACGTACTCATGTTCTACCTACAAATATATTATTTGTAGGTAGAACATGAGTGAATATAAAGAACGTGAGTGCTACTGCCAAAACTAATATTTACAAAGGCAATTGAAAAAGTTTTACCTATATAATGAAATAGGTATTCATGATTTATATTAAACTACAAATGTTTGGTCTGCTAACTGATCCATCAATGTCAAGATCGTGATACGAATTGTTGTTAATTTAAAATCGATTTCTATACGATTATACGTTACAACTTATAACAATTGTCAGAGCATTGACCTATCGTAATATATGTACATGTGTAGGTAAAAAAAACAATGATGGGGTACCTTGTATTGTATACTTATATTGAAATTGTACAAAATATGTATTACGTTTAAAATATTGCGACCGTTTAATTTCATTAAGGCCGGATTAATTGCTCGCGAGTGTAGTGTACCGCATGTGGGAAGAAAGCTCGCATTTATTAATGGTTTATAAAATGTACAGGTGATATATATTTTTATATAAGTTTTACATCAATGCATGTTTTGAATAAACTATTTTTATATCATAGGTAATAATGCCACGGCGATCTATATCAAAAAATCTACAGATCTGTAAATGTAGAAACCTACCTACACGTATGTACCTAGTAGTAAAATCTCACGGGTAACCTAATCCGTGATACGGTCACCTTGCTCAAAGTGAACATGTTTTATTAGCCTATTCACCGTGCATGTAGGTTACGAATACGATACAACCAAAAAGGTCTTTTTACGTCTGAATAATATGCGGTGTCGTAAAATATGCTGCAGTTAAATTACACACTAAAGACACATTGCTTCACAAAAGTACTGAATATATACCTATTTCATATAGCTTTGGGATTTGGACATTATTACAAAAAAAAAACATTCAAAATCATTAACGTAACTTAATCGTTCTTTAATAATTTAACAAAGACTAAAGTTATGTAGGGGGCGTATCCAAAATCATTTTTCATTTCAGTGTAGTAAGGCATTTTGGACGAGCTGCGGGTTTTATTTTTTCCATATTTTGTTAAATGTTATCATTTAGTTATTGAAACTTCACTATCGCCCTACTCTCCAGAGTTCATTTCAACATATCATACTTATTTTTTAATTCTACTAGGGCACATAGGCAAGAATGATCTTCATACATAAACAAGTGTAGGTGACTTTAAAAAGTCATTTCGGTAACTGGTTTCGAAAGTCCACATTTTTCCCCATGTAATATATAATAATATGTTTCATAATCTTATCTAAATAAACTTATAAAATATTGATATTAAAAATTTCTGCTTGCTCCAAATATCTTGATCGGTTTGAGAAAAATGTTTTCCAATAAAAGATTTCTATCAACTTCTGGCAAGACCGCCATAATGTGTCATTTTGAAAACCAATACAATTTATATTAGAGTTCAGCAATGTTTTGTTATAATACAAGTAATGTAGCTTCTGCTTGTATAGTTTTCTTAGAACTGTATGTAGTGATTTTGATTGCAACAATGAAATAATATTTTTCGTAATCCGCCTGTGCACACCAAACTTAATAAACAAATNTGGCATATTATTATCTGGAAAACAACTGAAATATTTTTGTGTGTATCGATAGAATACATTATAAAGAATTCTCATTTTGGAAAGAGTTTATTACTTGTAGTGTTGAACTAAAATAACATGAGTTAATATAAGAACGTGAGTGCTACTGCCAAAACTAATATTTACAAAGGCAATTGAAAAAGTTTTACCTATATAATGAAATAGGTATTCATGATTTATATAAAACTACAAATGTTTGGTCTGCTAACTGATCCATCAATGTCAAGATCGTGATACGAATTGTTATTAATTTAAAATCGATTTCTATACGATTATACGTTACAACTTATAACAATTGTAAGAGCATTGACCTATCGTAATATATGTACATGTGTAGGTAAAAAAAACAATGATGGGGTACCTTGTATTGTATACTGATATTGAAATTATACAAAATGTGTATTACGTTTAAAATATTGCGACCGTTTAATTTCATTAAGCCCGGATTAATTGCTCGCGAGTGTAGTGTACCGCATGTGGGAAGAAAGCTCGCATTTAATAATGGTTTATAAAATGTACAGGTGATATATAACTTTTTGTATAAGTTTTACGTCAATGCATGTTTTGAATGAACTATTTTTATTTCATAGGTAATAATGCCACAGTGATCTATGTCTAAAAATCTACAGACCTGTAAATGTAGAAACCTACCTACATGTACCTAGTAGTAAAATCTCACGGGTAACCTAATCCGTGATACGGTCACCTTGCTCAAAGTGAACATGTTTTATTAGCTTATTCACCGTGCATGTAGGTTACGAATGCGATACAACCAAAAAGGTCTTTTTACGTCTGTATAATATGCGGTGTCGTAAAATATGCTGCAGTTAAATTACACACTAAAGACACATTGCTTCACAAAAGTACTGAATATATACTTTATATAGCTTTAGGATTTGGACATTATTACAAAAAAAACATTCAAAATCACTAACGTAACTTAATCGTTCTTTAATAATTTAACAAAGACTAAAGTTATGTACGGGGCGTATCCAAAATCATTTTTCATTTCAGTCTAGTAAGGCACTTTGAACGAGCTGCGGGTTTTATTTTTTCCATATTTTGTTAAATGTTATCATTTAGTTAAAACTTCTCTATCGCCCTACTCCAGAGTTCATTTCAAAGTAAGTATCATACATAGTTTATTATTCCACTAGTAGGCAAGAATGATCTTCATACAAAATTAAACTAGTGTAGGTAACTTTAAAAAGTAATTTCGGGAACTGGTTTCGAAAGTACACATTTCTCTCCAAGAGGAAAAGCTTTAATCCCTAGGTCACTAGATAAAATAATATTATGTTTCATAATCTTATCTAAATAAACTTATGAAATATTGATATTAAAAATTTCTGCTTGCTCCAAATATCTTGATCGGTTTGAGAAAAATGTTTTCCAATACAAGATTTCTATCAACTTCTGGCAAGCCCACCATAATGTGTCATTTTGAAAACCAATACAATTTATATTAGAGTTCTGCAATGTTTTGTTATAATACAAGTAATATAGCTTCTGCTAGTATAGTTTTCTTAGAATTGTATGTAGGGATTGCAACAATGAAATAATATTTTTCGTAATCCGCCTGTGCACACCAAACTTAATAAACAAATTGGTACATGTGTGAGATATTCTCCAGTTATTTATAGGCTTGGTATTTGTATACAGTCGCGTGTGTGAGTGCAGCCTGGCACTGGCATCAGCCATGGCGACGGCTTGTCGCGACCGTCTCGCCGTCTACATTCACAATATCTTCTTACACACAGAATAACTGCCGACCTATACAGAAACAAGAAATGCANCGTCGCGTGTGTGAGTGCAGCCTGGCACTGGCATCAGCCATGGCGACGGCTTGTCGCGACCGTCTCGCCGCCTACATTCACAATATCTTCTTACACACAGAATAACTGCCGACCTATACAGAAACAAGAAATGCAATTTTATTGCATTTTTGTAAATTAATAGCCTATAACATTCCCGCTGTGCAAATGTCTTTTTGTAGACGTTTCTGCGTGGGACGCTTTTATTTACCATGTTATGTATTGCTTGGAAGTAAAGCCAGTTCACATTTGAATTATCGTTTCAATAAAGAGTGATATTTTTGGTAGGTATCATTTACTATCCTACCAACCATTAGGTAACCAAATCAATTCATTAATCAACTAGACCGATTGAATCAAATTAGCAGATCATGCCAAAAAAACATGTTTTTCTTCAAAACCTGCCAAAATCAAGAATCTGTGAGTAATGACTGAAATAAAAAGATTTATCAAAGAGTATATTATTAGAATAATTTTCTTGTTTCTAATTAACATTTTTATTTATCTAGAGCCCCTTCTAAATATTAGCTGATAATGTTAAAGACTGCATAGTGCCAAAGAAGAAATAAATAGGTAATGTATTCAATCACCATTACATCGTGTGTACGAGCTGTCGTTTTCGGAGGCTCGAGATTGATGGCGGTGGCTCGAAGCCTTTCCGCCTCCAAGATATGCTATACTCCCGATATTGCGTGACGACTTACAAGTCACGATTCATCGCCCTCCAACAAATATGCCTCTGGAATTTATTGACTTACAAGCTTCTACAGCATTTAGTAACGTGAACAAACAAAATCATAATAATGTTGAATGAAAATTCAGATTTAAAACAATATATGTTTCATATCTCCGTGGCTTTTAATCAAACACAAGTTGTATTAAGATCTATCCACAGCTGAAGGCGACGTTACACGAGTTGTTTATTTACATTTATTGGACATTCAATGACATCGATATCATACGTTCGTGGTTACCAAGTTTTGACAAATTACGTGTGTAGGAACATTTTATGCATTCGAACGGATTGAAGAGTTTCTTAATTCTTTACATAATGCAAGTATTGAAATAATATAAGTTAACCAACATGGGAGAACAGTTGTATCTACATTTATATTTACGAGTGGTTAATTCTCCTCAAATGGTGCGTATTTCAAGCCAAACGTACAACAGATGCCTACGGGTAAAATTATTTTATAATATAAGAAGGATTAGCTGGGATGTGGTATGGAAATTGCAATTAAGTAAAACAGAGCATATTTTATCATATTTCGAAAGCAAATTATGTCCATTCAAAGAATAATCCCTACCGAGACCATATGGCGCTACAACTACGTACCGTTGTGCGTAGCACTGTCTACGCATTTCGTAGCCTTTGCTACGAAAAGCTACGTTAAACTTACGATGTGTACCTTTCATTCGAGTCTAGCCAGCAAAGTGCCTTATCGACCCCGAGATCGCAGCGTCTTTCGCCAGCGTGCAACGATGTGAGATGCGAAGGGCCGCTCACCTGAGCAGCCTAGGACGCGTCCCGTCTCTCCGCCCACTTGTGGCGGTGGTGAGTTGAGCAGCACGTCTGTCACGGAACGTCCGCATATCTGGCACTCTCATGCCGTACCATCATAAAGCACCACAACACGAGTGAGCGCGGCACGCGAGTCGCATAGTAGAGCGCGCGGAGCGGGAGCAGCACAGGCGCTCGGCGGCGATGGAGCGCGGCGCCGCGCGGCACGACTGACTGGCCGCCAGCTCTCCGACCGCGAGACGGGCGCGGCGCCGCCGCACGCACGCGCCATGCGCCCCGCCGCCCGACACCCGCTTCAACCCTTACTCCCATCTCGCTACTACCTACTTAGATATTATCAATAAAATTATTGTACCACATCAACTTGTCCGATAGCTTCAGCCTGTCAATTGTTTCGTTTATCGACCGTGAAATCGAGTGATTTTTAATGAAGCATTTAAACTTATTGGTATTACTTTCCTGAAATCACTTGAAAATCGCTCTAGTTTGCCGGTATTATGACATAGGAAATGGCTTTAAAGATGAGCTTGCTAGACATGTGTGTCGGGTGACATCAATTTAACTTGTGTAACGAAGTAACTTCTATTGACACAAATGGCGAGCGCCGGCAACGGTCCAGACTTTTTCAGCAAGAAAGCTTCTATAAATCATGAGAAGTAAAACATTAGGCGGTAACGATGAGAGATGATGAAAGTTTACAAGTTTCGATAGGTAGGTACAAAGTAAGGCTTTGCATTTAATTTCCTGTAGGTACATTCTCTTTAAGTTATTATTTAAATTATTTTACCCTGAATAGTAAAATAAGGATTATTATACATGTACATACATATGAAGAATTCGCGTTTGATGTATGTTCAGTAAGTACACTTATTGATTATTTGATTATCTATTTAATCGAACAAATGGATTTAGTCGACTCTCAAGATTGAATGTATAACCACGCGACGATTAGCGGCTGGCACGTCTCCAACGTGGACAAGATGCGGGACCTTGCAGCCACGACGCAGTCTCTCGCATCTCCTCTCCTCGGCACGCGATCACATTACCATGATGACAAATTCACAGATATTATGTTTCCAGCCAGACGACACTCACGTACAATTCCTTTCATTGAAGCACGTATTCTGGTTCAGGGTTAATCCATTTTCAACATTTTTTGTACCCCAATTTGCTGCTTTTGTCGTTTTGTGTGCGTTCCTATTATCTGTTTTGCTGCTCAATACAAGGCCACTGGTTAAAATAAGAACCTACTTCTAAAATCGAGGATCTTGAAATAAAAGGTGACCAAACTGAAATGAACTAAATTAAAGCACCGCATCGTGTTTGGCCGTCGGTATTAAGATATTCCAAATTATATTGCAGTGATCAGGATCTAAACAGGAAAAAGTTTGTCTATAATCTAAATAGTTGTATTACTTTAGATATAATTCAGCACTTTAATTCTATTAACGAGCTTAATTACTATAAGCTAAAACGGTTTCTACATTGGATCAGGTGGTCAGGCATATCGATCTTACTTCAACCTTATTCAGAGGTCTTTTGTTAGGCCATCAGATAACGGTTGAAATGGTGGGTAATCGCATGTAATGCTCAANAAAGTTGTGTGCGTTCCTATTATCTGTTTTGTTGCTCAATACAAGGCCACCGGTTAAAATAAGAACCTACTTCCAAAATCGAGGATCTTGAAATAAAAGGTGACCAAACTGAAATGAACTAAATTAAAGCACCGCATCGTGTTTGGCCGTCGGTATTAAGATATTCCAAATTATATTGCAGTGATCAGGATCTAAACAGGAAAAAGTTTGTCTATAATCTAAATAGTTGTATTACTTTAGATATAATTCAGCACTTTAATTCTATTAACGAGCTTAATTACTATAAGCTAAAACGGTTTCTACATTGGATCAGGTGGTCAGGCATATCGATCTTACTTCAACCTTATTCAGAGGTCTTTTGTTAGGCCATCAGATAACGGTTGAAATGGTGGGTAATCGCATGTAATGCTCAAGAATAGTGCGGCGTAGCTGTGGTGGGTGAGGAAGCATCGCGAGTGCCAGGCCGGGTCAGCCTTGACCACGCCGCACGCCTGCAGGTGATCAGATCGTATCTCCCACCATCGCTTTGTTGACTCACCTTTGTGCTTTAAGGTCACTTGCTCATTTACTTAGATAAATAAGATGGACGATCCGCTACAACATGGCCATTACACTATTGTAGGTGACCATTCTGATTGGGTTACACATACCTACGAAAACAGAGAAATAAATATCGATAGTAATTTGTTTGTTACGTTTTGAGAATACAGTTCAAGCAAGTTCAATTTATTCGTGATAAAAGGTACTCTCAGTCCAGTTTCTTATATTAATTTCACGTACCTACTTACTGCACATTTCCTGAGAAAAGTAACCCGCTTTGGTATATTTTTCTTCAACCCGGTTTATACTCACTCAGTATTTTTACGGTGAAAGAATAACAATCATCCATCAATCGTCACAAAATTATACGGCTATCCTACCTACATTCATAAGATATATCATGAGCGATGACTTCGATTTTTTGCAACTAATATTAACTGTTCTTGTATAAAATTAAAGATAAATAACATTTGAAGCAGGTAGTACTTTTTAATTGGAAACACTTCTCATTTAATTTCAGCTCTTTATAACATGATATGATGCAGTCACGCGATCCCATCCCCACTGTTTATCATATAATTTTGAATCGTTTTGTAAACGCGCTTAACACGTGTGTTAGCTATGTTAATAATCCATAGAAACGCGATCATGTCTCATTCAATTTAGGTACAACAAGAAGGAACCTTCTCATAAAATAACTGTATAGAATCTTCATAGAAAACTTTGACATTTACTCTAATTAAAAATTAATCAAATTACGGTGAGTTCGTTTGAAACCGGTACAAGCCGTAAGTTGGTTTGCCGAGATCTTCACGTCTATGAAAGCGGCGACTAGTAGGACGCCCTTAGTAACACAGCCAGCCGTTCGCACATTCATCAATCATGAAAAGACCGCACAGGAAATGCCTGGGTTGGCATTTTATTTACTTCTGAAAATGTATTACTCATAATGAATAGCCACTTAGTTAAATCTTTTATTTTATAGCAAAAACTAGCAAAACAACGTAACTAACATCAAAATTGGTATAATCTTAGAGGTTCATGGGCGGCGTAGGTGCCTTAACTTAAAATCGATCATTTTAGAGGGCATGCCTTCGTTTATACAGCTTAAACAAGTTTACTTTGCCTACTTTTTGTACGAGTTACGGTGAAGATCGGAATATCGCGATTCTCGGGACGTAATAGTCTTTGCCAAACTTTCCGTCAAATTACGATCGTTGCAAAGCAGTAGGTACCAAAGTCGACAAAACGATATAGCTAATATAATAGACATGTCGGCACACACACTCAAAGAGAAGTTTAAAAGTTTTCCGCAGATAAGTATCACATTTACTGCGAACTTCGTAATTTTATATTCTTCTATTTGGAATTGGAATGTCGTTTGAAAGAAAGCAATGACGATGTTTAACAGTTACTTAGTCAAAGGCCATATATAATGTTTTCGTGTTCATGTTGCAGACAGTTAAGTTGTTGTAACTACTCAACGCACTC
>NWSH02000078.1:247221-260150 GCA_002382865.2 Heliothis virescens | reverse complement strand
CATTATTGCGTGAAATGAGATGCCTTTGGAACATCAAACTTAATGGCAATATTTGTGAATGTAGACACAAATTTTCCACACTTTTCACACCTGATAAATGCAAAATAATTAACAGGCCCTTTGTAGGATGCTGGTATCAATAATGAAAACCTTCTCTGACATGTGTAACACAACAAGCTAGATAGGTATTGGAAAATACAAGATATTCTTAAATAAGCAACATAATAATATATTAGCAATTCCGATCATTACCTTAAATTTTTCATCAATCGTAGCTCGACTGGACTCGAACTCGGGAGAATCCAAGAACTCACAAGGCAGAATTGGATGCAGGAACTGATGACCGCTCATAACATTGACCTAAAAAAATTACAATTAGTCTAAACATATATATGGCTGTGGACTATAATTGTAACCGCGAATATACTCGCAGTGCATACCTACCCTATTATATTTTTCGTAGGCCTATATCGTACGATTTATCCCTACTCCTCGATCAAAGCGATTGAAGGGCGTTTACACGTTAGCTGATAAACTTAATGTTTTCTTTTGTCCGCCACGTCGAAACCACTTTGGTGCGTTTATCAAGAACGATGACAAAGTACAAAAATATTCCAAGTAGGTACACTTTATATTCAAAAGGCAAATAATACCTTAAACTAAACATATCTTGACTACTTCAATTGTTATACGCACTTCAACGCAAGTTCACAGCGAACATAGAAGTCAGTTTTCTTAAAGTAATTATTTAACATGAATTTTCACGTTCAAGTTTCATACTAAACAGTGGTTTTAAGAAGAACGGACATTTATGTTGACAGTAAACATGGGTCATAGTAGATCTAAATAATTCAAATGGTTTTGACAATAGCTTTCACAGTAAACAGCTCATTTGTAAGGACATTCGTGTGTATTAAGCGGGGTGCAAAACCGCTAAGAGGGCGCTCGCTAGAAACTTGTAAAGTTAATGTAGCTGGCAACAACGAAATTAACTGCCTTTCTTGCTTTAATGGTGATTAACCACAGCCTAATATGGTGTCGGTTAAGTTAACAATGCCTACGTTTATGAACATTTTATCGTGACCTCTCAATATAAAAGTAAATAGAAATGTGTGCAACCATAACATTATTTGAGGCTATTGCATATAAAAGCACGTACGCGTCGTTGGTTCAGGTTCGGTTCGATGACTATTCATTGCAAATATTGGCACGTGCGAGCGTGCAACCCGATAAATTGATTTAAATCTTCTAACTTAACTCAAGCAGGGTCTAATACAAATACTTGGAAAATGGAAACGTTTTACTAAAGTCTCAATGGGAAATCAGGCTACTGTCAGTTAACAGTTTTTTGATCGTGGACGAAATACCTACTTAACCAACAAAAAAAAAAAAAATAAGTACCTAATATATTCCTTTTTTTTGCAGGGTCCTTAATGATGGAAGTTATATTAAAAAACGCGTTAAATAAATAACTTAATGAAGATAGGGATTAGCTTCGTCCTCATTGCCCTGTACCTGTACCTAATTAAAAAATGAAGGCCTGTTTTTTGCTAGTACATATTTTAATCAAAGGGATCCTTGCCATCTCCTACAATCGAACCATAACTTCCAGGATTGGTGTGTAAGAACTACAAAATTACTTACATACAAATTGACAGAGTATCTAGTTGTAACTAACAAAGAACTAACATGAACTGATAGCGACATTTAATATTTTTTTTATCATACCACAATCTTACCTGATTGTAAGAGACGATGAGGTCGAAGATGGAGCATGCTTGCCTATAATAGTGTTCTAGCCGATTGTCGGCCACGGCGGCTGTTCTCATATAAGGAGATCAGCCAGCTGCGCGGGACATATTATAGTGGTGCACTCCCTATTCCCTCACTCTCATAACCCGTTAGAACGGCAATCCGACACGAACGGAGAGAGATTAGGCGCAAGACCGACATTAACGTGCTCTCCGATGCACGGGTGAATCAATCACCAACTTCAGTTGGAAGTTGCTGATTGATTCACGGGCTGCTTTGTGAAAGTTTCTAAAACCCACAAAGCGATTTCGGCCCGTCCCGGGAATCGGACCCGAGACCTCGTGATCAGCAGTCGGCTATGCGACCACTAAACCAACGAGGCAGGCTTGCCTATATGTATACTATTATAAATTATGCCTTTACCTTTCCAGATAGAAGAAGCCCANAGATTAGGCGCAAGACCGACATTAACGTGCTCTCCGATGCACGGGTGAATCAATCACCAACTTCAGTTGGAAGTTGCTGATTGATTCACGGGCTGCTTTGTGAAAGTTTCTAAAACCCACAAAGCGATTTCGGCCCGTCCCGGGAATCGGACCCGAGACCTCGTGATCAGCAGTCGGCTATGCGACCACTAAACCAACGAGGCAGGCTTGCCTATATGTATACTATTATAAATTATGCCTTTACCTTTCCAGATAGAAGAAGCCCAAGCCGGTCAGTCTTGGTGAGATTCTGCATGGCGTAGGCTTCGCCTGCGTGTAATGACATCACGTGCGCAAAGTCAGGAGATACCATGCGCTTGAACTGCAGTCTAGACACCTATGCAACGATATATTATGACAATAGAACAGGCTTAAAAAACCCTGGTAATTATTAGGTACAGACGACAACAGGTAAGGCAGCCCGAATCTGTCTGAAACCTTACACTAAAATGATAAGGTTGAAAATCTATTGCAAAAAATTTACAGATTGTGGCAGGATGATGTGCTGTCGTCTGTGATTAGCATGGTGATTAATTTTGACTAAACGTATGTTAGATTAAAGAATCTGTTTAATCCCAGAGTCCCATATTTTCGTAATTTACTATATCATTCAGTTTTATTAAAAAAATGAGAAAGACAATTATTTTAGATAATTATGTATTCATAATCGTGGGTGCTCGGCACCCACTATTTATTTACCTCTCGTGAGTGCTGGAGCACGAGCACCCAGGCTCCCCTCTATTTATCCATATCATAATGGGACTAGCCGTTTTCCCGCGGTTTCACTCGCGTCCCATGGGAATTACTGCCCGTAACCAGATAAAATATAGCCTATGTCACTTGTGGATAATGTAGCTTTCGAATTGTGAAAGAATTTTTAAAATCGGTTCATAATTTCCAGAGATTACCCCTACAAACAAACTTATAAATTTTGAAACAATTTTATCTTTATAATATTAGTATAGATTGCTGACATATTACCTTGAATGGCTCAAATAACGTGTGATAAACTTCTTCGAGCTCAGGGTCGAACTTGACCGGTCTCATCTCGTAGACCAGGTAGACAACTTGCGCCAGATTTAGGAACACGAAGCCAAAGTTCCAGGAGAAGGCGTCAGGTGAACATATGACGTGCCAAGCCCATATTGAGTACAGCATGAAGGCTGGTTGGAAATACTTTATTAAGTACAAACATAGAGTTGTTATAGACCCATGCACTATTTATATAAGATGAACTGGACTAGTGTAGCAAGTAATGGTGTAGTTCAAACCCGTAGCTAAATATATGCTACTATGTTAACATATAGAACAAATGCAACACGTTTTAAATTATCCCTGGATATACATATCGATTAAGGTATCAACATAGGTATCCTAATTACCAGAAATATTACCCTAAATAATATAATTATTATAAATAAATCCATGAAAAAAAACTCACCAAAAATTAAAATAGTGTGCATCCACAGTTGACCTTTTTTTGTACTTGGGGCACAATACGACGCCACGAAGAGCATGTTGGATAACTAAAGTAGAAGCACATCTTACTTAGTAACTATTTATTTGAATAAAAACAAATAATTATTCTTTTACTGTCTCACCTGAAAGAGGGGATGTTGTGTGGTTCTCCAAAGCGGACACCACGGCCAGTACCAGGGGCCTATATTCATAATTACACATTACGTATTTACAAACAAATGCAACAATTAAATAATGTTTATTATTTTACCTGATGGCATGGTGTAATTTACTGAACCAAAATCTTGAAAAGTACCATTTTCGCCGGGCCACGAGAAATTGTATTCACCGATTTCTAAAAAATCACTCTTTTTTGCGAATACGCCGTGAGGCATTTTATCAACAATGCAATCCTGGAGCGTCGTAAAATATTTTCTCAATCGTTTTGTCGTCGTATTGTGTACGTATTCGCGCCAAATCAATAACATCCGTTTTGTCACGAAAACTAACGCCATCTACAATTGGGTACTCACATTAATAAACTTGAAAGACAAAAATTATTGCCATAAAGAAACTCCTATGTAGTGATAAAAGATTATAATTTATAGTAAAATGCTTTAATTTTAAGATGTCCTGAACTTTTGCTATTTTCTGTTCTGTAACTCTGTTTATTTTTTAATACATTGTTACTCATTTGACCATATACTGTGAACTTAGTCGATTTTCTAACTGTAACCAAAGACAAATCTTGTGTNTGTAACGAAAACTAACGCCATCTACAATTAGCTACTGACATTAATAAACTTCAAAGACAAAGACAAAAATTATTGCCATAAAGAAACTCCTAGTAATAGCAGATTAAAATTTATAGTGAAAATGCTATAATTTAAAGATATCCTGAACTTTTACTTTTTTCTCTTCTGTTACTCTGTTTATTTTTTTATACATTTGTTTCTCATTTGACCATATACCATCTTCCATATACTGTCAATTTAGTCGATTATCTAACTGTAACCAAAGACAAATCTTTGTTATTTTTAATAATCTATAAATCAATTTATTCACCCCCCTGACCTCATGCCCCTGTCTCCTGTCATTCGTGTCAAGGTGTGATGTGAATAGGTGCGGAGTAAATCCCCAAAAAAATCTTAAATAATATGCGATGAGGTAGCGCCGGTTACTTAAAAATAACTAAACAACATCTAAGTAATATGCCTTAATTCTTTTGTGTTATAAACCATTCAATAGTTTTCGCGGGAATGCCGAACATTAATAATGCCTGCGCCGCCAATGGTAAGTCTTGCACACTTGATTAAATATCTTGTGACTCATAAAAAAATACAAGAATGCAATACATGTGACTTAAAATGAAAAAAATATTAACCCCATTCCAATTTTAACATAAAAATTATCTTTATAATCCTTGAATTTTATGTCTACGATGCAGAAATGTGCTATGAGTACCTTGTCTCATAATTATAGCAAATTAGCCTCTCCTGAAAAGCACACGTTAAAATAAGACAGTTAAGGGTCAAGGCTTGTTTTAAATAACTGGAGATTGTAAAATATACAAACAGAATACGTGTTTTTTGAAGTGTCTCATGTCAACTAGATTTATAGAGCGTAATTATTGCGCGATTTCATTATTACCATGACACTTACCTCATGTTCAACAGGAATAAACGATGTTATTTTAACATTTAGTCAATAATAATTCTCCATTATCAAAATCCAAAACAATTTAATGGTTACACATTCATAATTATTATTATAATTTGAGCTGAATATTCAGGCCTTTTCAAGTAGTTCTTGATAATTTTCAAGTGTAATTTAGGAGCTTAAATAAAGTTAAGGATCTTAAATGTAGAAACTCCTGATTGTGGTATAAGATTGCTGACAGTTTCAAAATATTATGAAATTTTTATGATCTACACGAGGTTTACACAAAACCAAATAAAACATTTATTTCGAAAGTAAATAGTTACTAATTATTAATTGATAATTTTGCTTAAGGAAACACACAAATTGGATCATAATCTAGATTGTTTCATAAAGCATTTTAATTTCAGATAAAACTGACAGATTTGTTGGCTTTTATGAATTATTTGGGCAATGTTGTTATAAGTATAAACTATATACCTGTTGAGATAATTCAAAAACTTGAACAATAATAATTATGTCTTAAAATCTCAAATCCATAAGTGCTAAATTGAAATATATGGTGCATTGCAGCTATTTTAAACCGTAGTTGTAACAGAGTATTTCCTAAATATTTTATTAGCAAGCGAAGCAAAGGCTACCGCTATTTATCTTTCTTTTTTTAATCAGGAATGCTGTTATTTTTTATTTATATAGGGCTCTCACTTGCTAAGTTACACTTGTGTAGAAAAGTAAATTCAAGCAAATCTTATATGTTTTCTTCAATTGGATCTATATGTATTGAATTTTTGTTTATTTTATTCACAAACTTAGTAGTNTTGTAACAGAGTATTTCCTACATTTTTTATTAGCAAGCGAAGCAAAGGCTACCGCTATTTATCTTTATTTTTTTAATCAGGAATGCTGTTATTTTTTATTTATATAGGGCTCTCACTTGCTAAGTTACACTTGTGTAGAGTAGTAAATTCAAGCAAATCTTATATGTTTTCTTCAATTGGATCTATATGTATTGAATTTATGTTTATTTTATTCACAAACTTAGTAGGCATGCCTATATGCGAATTGCAGCATTATCATTAAGCTATACGTGTTACTGGGGGTAGTGTTGGCATAAAATAAAAACACAATAGAGAAAACTTATCATATAACTGATCTTGAAATAAGAACTATTGTGTTTTTGTTTTATAAGTGAGGTGATTTCACTGTGTTTGCACTGTTTTGTTATATTTTGTGTGAATAACCTTTGTTGTCTGTACAATATTTGTGTTCTACTAGATACCCATTAAACATTTGGTTATGAGAGACACTCATTGATGATGTAATTCTAACAAATACACTAACAAAAAACAAAAATGCTTAATAACTAATCAAAACGGCTGTGGTATCACTTTCACTTGTGTAAAATGCAAGGCTTTTTTCTGCTCTGTGCTTTATTATTTTTCTAATAGCATTAGGTTCTGTTATGAACATTACAATATGAACCCTCTCTGTATAACACATAACTTCTGCTTGTATCATCTTCCACATCACAATTTCATGAATACAGTACTTTGGGTTTATACTTTATAATAACACGGTAATTGGTGCAGTAAAATGCACATTTAAAGTTACTATACAAACTTTACTCTCCGTCTGTAATATAAGTGACGAAAAATAATAACAAGATTACAATCAAACTAAAAGTGACTTTATATTTTAAAAGTACACATGTAAAAACCAAAATAATACACCTGCATTCATCTTAAGTGCTATGTTGCATTGCATTAAAGGGAAAAACACAAGTTTGATGTTAAATAAATGTACTTGTATTGTCCGCTTGCTTTTCCTCGTTTAACATTATTATTATTCTATGTACAGCTTCTTTGTGAATCTGCTTTAAAGAGACTGGTACTAGGGTATTCCCTTAACAAATATATCTTACAAATCTTATTTCTTTATACTGTAGAGATTTATAATCAAGAATGTTATACTTCCCTGTCCATTGATAATAAATATCCATGAGAAATGATAGAGATCCCCGAAAAAAATATCTTAATTAATTGAAGGAAAATTATGGTTTTCTGTTCTAGCAAACAAAACATATAATAGTACTCTGTTTATCAAAAGTCTTAAGAACAATCTTGATTAGATTTATGAGCATAAGATTAGAATCTTTTTACAACATTTCTGGTATCGAAGGTGAAAGAATGTATGTGAAGAAACATAACAAATGAGGATGGTCTAGGCTTCATGGACATGCATGCATCAATGCATTTATTAAGGAAGCGCCACTAAAACTATTACGCAGGTTCATTGAACGCATGGCGGGTGTGGTAGATACAATTATTAACGTTTATTATTGTTGTTATTCAATGGGAATGGTTTCGCAAGATGACCGATGACATTATGTTGCTACTGACGACACATACCGCTTCTAGGGTTATTTGATTTTGCGCTTGAACCGGGTGCGATTTAACGCAGTAACCTCGAGTCAGCGCCGCGCCTCCTGACTAGAGGTGAAGATCCTCCTGACATTGAGTTAGTTTAATAAACTATATTTAAGTGTAAAGTTTTAGATAAATCTGTTTTAATAGAACTGTACAGTATTTTTTTAACTTCAGTTAGTTCAACATAATGTCTGTAATACTCTTTTTGCTTTTTTTTTAAACTGCTGACATAATAGTTAGCCAAAGGCAATTACAAGCGCCGCTGCACACTAGGATATTAGTAGCTAGACTGATCAAATAAGTATGCCTTTTATGACTAGATTGGTCAAGATTGTTAAGAAAAGGTTCACAAGTTATTGTCTTGTGCAATTTATTGCAAGAATACAAATTGGTGAATGCAAATAATACGTAATAGATATCATATCTGAAATCTGATATTGCGATAACATGCTATCGAAGCCCTGACCGAATCAAATATGTTAAAAGCTCGATGTGGTCACGCGGTATGAAGGGCTGCACTGCAATAAGCAGTAACTGCTTAAAGCAAATCTCACGCTAATTCACAGTGTGGTGCAGTTTATGCGTTTTATTTATTCCGGGTTTGGGTGGACATGAACAACAGAATGTCAAGGGTTTACGTTTATCGATTAATTACGCACCTGCCTACACTGCGCTTGTGCAATTTATAACCTACATACTAGCAGAAGTGACCTATTCTGTTTTATGATGTAACAGTTTCTATCTTTGGTCCCCGGTTATCCTTATTCCTGTGGCTGGACTGGCATGGGGGTGAACAGACGCGTTTTCTAACCATTGCCTTCTTTTTTGTTATGCATTACAAAAAAAACAGTTTTTTTAAGTTTAACTTGCATGTAGGTCAGCTGGTGTTCAGCTTTCTCTTTACCTGTAACCCATGTAAAATGTTGATTTGACTGACTATGAGCTGCTCAGCACAGCCAGCATCGTCGGAAGTCCTGCATTCCCCCTCTGTGGTCTGCATGTTTTAACCCTGGCCTAAATACAACTCGCTGGTATCCTCCACCATGACAGAAAAGGTGATCGGCAACTGTAAATATCGATAGAAGCGACACTTTCCGTCCTTCACCAAGATATATCATGAAAGATAGTTTATTAGTTCCAAAAATTAATTTGAAAGCAAACAAACACAGTGGCGCCACCCACGGCCAACAGCTATCCCCGGTAAGGTATGCAGACCGTTTGTTTCAATTGCAGACGAATACGAAGTCATTGGCGAGACGCAGTGGCAAGTTATCGAGAGCAGCGGCGATGAACAGACCATCAACATCCACGGCTTCAAGTATTCCAAGTTACGCGCAGCTTTGTTACACACCGTGTGCATATTACTATGTGGATTACCATATTTTGCCCTCGCTTATTATCCATCGTACAACAGATTTAAATACATAAAATGCAGTTTGAAAACGGCTAAAGAAATTTGTGGTAAGTCTGTGAAGAAATTGTTTGTAAGGGCTGATTTTGACCGATTGACCCAATTCGAGAGTTCTGATAGCACGTTCTATAACTCAATACGTTGTCACGTGAATCAGTCTTTTAATTTCTGCTATATTTACGTCAGTCAATTGCATAATAACTTTGATTACTTTTTAGTTATCGATGCAGACGGTGGGTGGACCACAGAGAAAGTGCTTGAGATCGACCTGAACCTATCCAACCATAAAGATAACAGACTGCGATATTTTATGTACAAACACAACCGATTCATCTGGCTTAATGATCAAGGAATCTTTATTAATGTTCTTGCACTCAATGAGAAACTCACTATTCAGTTATTGATGGAAAACATGTCCGGCATAAATAAACGACAGCAAAACGAATTGTACGTATACGTATTAATTAACACAAAACCTAGCATATATTTTATTTATTCCTTGATTTGTTTGTTGTTTTTCGTTTGTTTCTGAAGCTCCTTTACCCTATTATTTTTCAGGATCAAACTGTATGGCACCAACTCGGTAGAAGTGGAAGTTAAGAGTTACTGGTCCTTATTTGTCGAAGAAGTGTTCAATCCATTCTATTTATTTCAAGTCTTCTCCATTATACTTTGGTCTTTGGACGAATACTATCAATATGCTACATGCGTTTTCCTCCTGTCCGTTGCAACCTGTATGTTGGCGTTATATCAAACGAAAAAGGTAATTTATCCATTGGTATCTATAAATTCCTAAGTTGGTCCTTATGACATTAGGATGTCATCTTGCTTATGCAGCATTAAAAAAGTATTAAAACGATTACATAAGGAATATTCGAAGTAGAATCTTCCCAAAAGAATACTTAAAACTACAAAGTCCTGTATTCGAAATGTCAACAAACATTTTTCAACAGATGAGCATCAAGCTTCACAAAATGGCCGGATCTACCAGTGCTTTTACCGTAACCGTGTTACGTCCGACTCGCTCGGGTCGCGAGGAGTGCGTGGTAAACGCTTGCCGACTCGTACCCGGCGATGTACTAGTGCTGCCACCTGACGGCTGCGTGATGCCGTGCGATACCATGCTCCTTACTGGAACCTGCATTGTTGATGAAAGCATGCTTACAGGTAGGCATTTGTTTAAGAATAAAAAATATTAAGGCTGGCCCCTGACTACCGTTTCCTTTCTTTCGGAACATACCCCACACGGGCCGGCCAGGCACTAGTGTGTAGACCGCGTCTCTTTCTCACCGGTGAGAACATTCTAACCGGGGATGTTGTTCGGACGTTCTTGCCATGTGATATGTTTTGTATTGCATTCTAGCTTCCCGGTTTCAATACTTTTCTGCTGTAATTAGAACAGAACAGAAACGGTAGGTTTGCAGCCAGCCTTAGACAGCGTTGAACAAACAAATGAAAGTGGGGAGAGAATGAGCTTCTCTCTCACAATTACACGAATTTAGATCATTTAAACATTTCACAATACGGACCCTTGGGTATATTTATTTGACCTACAAATTTAACCGAGACATGAGTGCTTATAAAGTATTTCTAAAGATATGAAAAGCTTCATATCGTGCTGTTTATACAACCTCTATTAGTTCTCTCGAGGCTGTCTATTACCACAAGGCTTTCAATCTTGTTAAAGGGAATTATATTTTCATTGCCTTGATGGTTGAATTTTAGTTAAAGTCCCTCTCTCTCTAAGGACCATTTTTAACGACTAACGACGTTTTGTTAAAACAACTGTTTAGTATGAAAATGTTAAGTTAATAATTGTAAATAACTGACGTTTATGCTGTCGGTGAACTTGAGCATAAATAGAAGAAACGTGAACCGATTCTGTTGCCATTCTTTCTCCTCGACAGCTTGATTAATACGACAGACATGGCCTAGCTGGAACCATTTCAATTTAAACCGCGCACACATATTGACTTGCCACTTACACGCGCATTCCTCCTTTAAAGAACATACCAAATTGACGTTTATTAAGAATTGATCTTGTCAACTAAATTGTATCGAGACATGACTCAATATGTATAAAATTGATACTTATTAGTATAGTGATTGCTGTTATGTAGCCACGTGTTCGACTTCATTTGTAGTAGTGTTTGTATACTACTGTTTATAAAACATAATTATGTAATATAAAATTATCTCATTACATAATATTTCACGCAAACAACTCGTAGAGATGCGTTCGTCACAACTAATCTTATGGCAACCTATGTAAATATAGTATTTTTACTTATGTATTTATAGTTTCACGTGTAAATGTCATTGAATGGCTGGTGGAAAATTTTAAAGGGTTATTTTAAAACTATCGTTAAGTATCCAATCGAGTCCGTCATCGTGAATTAGGTCAGGACAGTTCGCCGTCATTAAAAGTTACTCGCTTTGAAGGCTGATATGGACGTAATCGTTTCAATCTGAATGTTACTGTATTTCGCGTCCATTTATGTTATNATTTTAGTAAATCCCTATTCATTTTAAAATAACTATCCAACGATATATCACACGATGGAATAAAAAAATATGCCCCCCTTTACGTGTAGGGGAGAGGCACCCTTATAAAACATTTTTTCCACTTTTTATTTTCTGCATTTTGTCGGCGTGGTTGATTTACATATTGGTACCGAATATCAGCTTTCTAGCGTTAACAGTTTCTGAGATTATCCGCGGACGGACGGACAGACATGGCGAAACTATAAGAGTTCCTAGTTTACTACGGAACCCTAAAAAGCTATAAACATACATTCAGAATCCGAGCACAAGTGATTATTTGGTAACCGAACTTAGTGAAAAAGATCTTCTTGGTTTCAAAGTAAAACCAGTAGATATACTAAAGGTACTATTTGTCTTGATGATTATATAACTTTTTAAAATAATGTTTGATTTATTCTGAGAAATAGGTATTCAATTAACACAAACATTGTTGTATTATGATTATTTTATATAGTGGTCGCTAACTGACTTAGCAGTGGTCGGAAACTGAAAAAAGTGGTCGCAAACTAGTGTTTTGGCTGGTTTTGAACATTTTCGATCATATTTAAAAATATGTTAATGGAAACCGTTATTTAATTACTTATTCCGTAAATTGACAATATTTAGAATTCATCTACATAGACAATATCAGTTNCGTCTTACGCAATTATTACGTGTTGGAAAAGAAGCCAGGTGTGTAGTGTAGCACGAGACGGGATTTCTTTTCACCGGTAAGTCCAAAAACATTAAAATACTTGTGATATTTGTAATTATACCATTGGCATTATGAAGTTTGTATACAATAACGATATTATCGCAGGCAAACGAAAAGTAATACATTGCTTGAAATACATGCGAACCAATTGGCACTACGTGAGCGATCGCGCAATGTATTACGTACACAGCGAGAGTCTCGAGTACCGAACCAATGGTTCAATTCCACGAAATCTAGCCATATCGATAGTGACGTGCCGAGTTGTAAACAATGTCGATAATTACTCTGCTGCAAGTGATATTATCAATAGGTAGTACACATTGTAGCTTAATATANATGTTAATGGAAACCGTTATTTAATTACTTATTCCGTAATTTGACAATATTTAGAATTCATCTATATAGACAATATCAGTTTCAAGTATAGATAAGATATATTTTCACGCATCCAAAGTTGGAAACTCCACTAAGTGGTCGCCAACGGGCACAGCGACCCTACA
>NWSH02000078.1:207214-224552 GCA_002382865.2 Heliothis virescens | reverse complement strand
ATTAACAGAATTCAACCTTAGTGGCATGAAATATTCTTAGAAAATAGAATTATTATAAATAGTATTTGGTTTTTTGGTATAAGCTAAATTCCCACGAACTCGGTGGTTGACAGTATTGACGCTGTCAAAATAAGATTGTCATTTCTTTATGTCATCAATGTCAGATCAATGTCAAAAAAAGTTCAGAGACAATCAACGACCAAAGCGTAGGACCATCGTAGGACCATAGTAAGTTGTTGTTGGAAGCCTCTCCGTAGCAAAGCTATTTTAAAGAGTCGACCGTTGAAGATCATTAAAAATCAAGTTTAGATAACTGAAGACTAAGCAGCAAGTAAAATCTTAGGTTAAAACTAGGGGGATGCAACAGCTGGGTAATTATGGTAGCACCTGTTATCATCAGTTTTGAACGGAAAATTAACTGTGGAAGTTGGTTTGACGGTTAAATAATTAAGCATCTTTAATGGCGAACGACGATCGCAAGTGCTATCGCAATAATTTTCAGCAGCTCTACACTACTTCCGAAATAACTAATTAGCAAGTCTGAAGCTAGCAGATTGCGCGGATGACAATTTACCAATTACTTCGTAGCCCTGTAACTGCAGACTTGCTAATTACGTCGGACGTACTGTTAAATTCTCTTCCATTATGATATTAAATCCAAGTAATACGATTTAATATCATAATGGAAGCTAATAGAGCTACAAACTTGTGCATAGCGTTTTCTTCACGTTTTGTACAGACAACAGCAGGTCAACGTATACGAATCTGTCATATTTTACCAATCATACATTAACCTACCTCCATTGTGATAAGGTTGAAAATCGAGTGCAGAAATTTGTCAGATTGTGGTAACTTGATGTGCTGTCGTCTGTACATACATACCTAAGTATCCCTTAATATTTTATTTCAGTAACCGTCTGCCACCAGGCTGTAAATATCTCAAGAACCGTTTCCAAACAGTTGTGTATTGTTATTGTTGCCGCTATAACAACAAATACCTACCCCCCAGGTACTGCAAACTAGAATAAAATAATATTTTAGGGGGCTTTTACGGAACCTATTGCGCGACTCGCCCTCGGCAGGTTTTTGCCACATAGTAGTAGGTACATTTTATGTATGTACTTACCTACATACTTGCATTTCCCATAATAGTTATTGGGGAGTGATACGGATAATCGAATGACGTTATATCGATGGTCGCTATATCGAAAAAAAATATGAGTGGTACGTTATCTCGAAAGCGCATTATGTCGAAAACCGGTATATCGACTGACGTTATCGCGAAAAACGGTATTTCGAAAAACTGTTTGAATGGTATGCTATTTCGAAAGTGTTCGTGGAAGTTGTCTGAAGTTGCTGGTGGAAGTAGTTTATTATAATGTGATAAATAAAATAAAACTGACTCAAATAATTTTTAGTTTCATAAACCACAAAATACTTTATTATGTTCTATCTACAATTTTTCTTGAACAAGTTTATTAATTTTGTGGATTCCTATACATGTTTTAATGGCGGTTTGTCGATGTGTAAACTCGGGTTGTATGGCTGTATTCAAAAGCTCACTGATGAACAAAATACAACAACTCACAAAATTTAATGAGTTTTGGCTAACATCCCATAGACGCCACTGCGAAATAAAAGGAAAGAAATCGCCATCGCAGCAATTTTACAAAAAAAAAACACCATGTCCAATATTGAATTCATAAAAAGTATAGCTTTTAATACTAATCTGTATAAAGTTCACTGAATCTTTAATTTTGACATGACATACCACATACAATTTTTGTTTTGTTGATTATTTATTTATACTTTAATTAAAAGTTGATTTTACCTTTACTACTCATTGTTTTGGTTTCCCAAATGCAATACAAAGATAAGGTATCGCCGGACAAATCCAGATTTGACAGAGAACACTTTCGAAATAGCGTACCATTCANGATATTGAATTCATAAAAAGTTTTTAATACTAATCTGTATAAAGTTCACTGAATCTTTAATGTTGACATGACATACCACATACAATTTTTGTTTTGTTGATTATTTATTTATACTTTAATTAAAAGTTGATTTTACCTTTACTACTCATTGTTTTGGTTTCCCAAATGCAATACAAAGATAAGGTATCGCCGGACAAATCCAGATTTGACAGAGAACACTTTCGAAATAGCGTACCATTCAAACAGTTTTTCGAGATACCGTTGTTCGCGATAGCGTCAGTCGATATACCGGTTTTCGACATAATGCGCTTTCGAGATAGCGTACCACNTTTTGTTTTGTTGATTATTTATTTATACTTTAATTAAAAGTTGATTTTACCTTTACTACTCATTGTTTTGGTTTCCCAAATGCAATACAAAGATAAGGTATCGCCGGACAAATCCAGATTTGACAGAGAACACTTTCGAAATAGCGTACCATTCAAACAGTTTTTCGAGATACCGTTGTTCGCGATAGCGTCAGTCGATATACCGGTTTTCGACATAATGCGCTTTCGAGATAACGTACCACTCATATTTTTTTTCGATATAGCGACCATCGATATAACGTCATTCGATTATCCGTATCACTCCCTAGTTATTGCACCCAATATGGACCAAAATATAAGTAGGTACCGCCCGACAGCGGTCTAGTTTTGTACAGACGACAGCACATCAAGTTACCACAACCTGTGAAATTTCTGCAATAGATTTTCAACCTTATCACAATGGCGGTAGGTTTATGTTTGATTGGTAAAATTTGACAGATTCGTATACGTTGACCTGCTGTCGTCTGTACTTACCTACTAGCTGCTTCATAGGTAGTACTGTGGCATCTAAAATTAAAATTGCAGGTACCTGCCTATAAATTATTAAAAAACTTTATAGCTAAACAGTATTTACTATTCAGTTCAAGACATTATCATATTTTTTACCAAACAGACAAGATGACGCGAGTCGTATGCTCCAACTTCTTTTGTTTATGTTATGTGCATAATTCACGAGGACGGGATCTTTTTGTAATTCGATGATTTCGCTCTGTGACGTCTTACGATCTGGTTGCGTGCTACCTACTGTTATACTATAATGCTGAAGTTAACTAAAAAGTTTTATAGTCACAACAAAACATTGAGTTTTGTGTCAAAAGTAGCCTGTTACAGTGATAACAATGAATTACAAAATGGAAGTGGCCACGTGAAAAGTTTCGAGGAAATCCCGGGACCAAAGAGTTATCCAGTTGTAGGGACTCTGTATAAATACGTACCTTACATTGGTAGGTTTAAACTTGTGATTTTTTTTGTGTTAGTGATTAGTTAGTTACCTGGGGAATGAAGAGGTCCCGAATTACTCACCGACCAATTATACATACGAGTATATACAAGAGTAGAAGCCGTTATAATCAAATTGCACGACATACCGACATTAATGGCTTCTGCTGGGCACTGTAAGAAAAAACTAACAATCATTATTTAATCGCATGCTATCCAGGCAAACGATAAGAGCAGCTTTATACAATGGGATCCTCTATAAAGATAGATATATTTTTTTCAGGGGACTACAATGTGGAAGCCCTTGATAAAAATGCTTGGCTGAATTATCGTCGCTATGGCAACTTAGTCCGAGAGGCGCCTGGTATTAACGTGCTTCACGTATACGATCCTGAAGATATAGAGACGGTGTTCCGACAAGACCATCGATATCCAGCGAGAAGGAGTCATGTTGCTATGTTCCACTACCGTCTTAACAAACCACACGTGTACAATACTGGCGGATTACTGTCTACGTAATTTAAAAATATATTTATAATGTTCTACTCATTTTCTTTGGAATTAGCTAAACTTTTTTTTTTTTTGAGTCGATTTTATTTCTTTGATTTTCGTTTGCGATATTTTCAGAAATGGCCCTGAATGGTGGAGACTCAGAAGTACATTTCAGAAGAATTTCACTAGTCCGCAAAGTGTAAAAAATCATATTGAAAGTACAGATAGTATTATAACTGAGTTTGTGCAATGGCTAAAACAAATTAATATTTCACACAATGACGACTTCCTGCCGTATTTAAATCGACTGAATTTGGAAGGTGCCTCATTTAAATAGTACCTAAATTCCATTTTGTAAGAACTATTTAAACTTTTGTTACTAATACTCTCAATTCATTAATTGTTAATGTTTCAGTAATCGGGACTGTGGCGTTCAATGAGCGTTTTAATAGCTTTTCTTCTAAAGAACAAGACATAAATTCAAGAAGTAGCAAAACCATAGCAGCAGCTTTCGGGTCTAATAGTGGAATTATGAAACTTGATAAGGGATTTATGTGGAAGATATTTAAAACCCCTCTTTACAAGAAACTTGCTGATTCTCAAGAGTATTTAGAAAAGTACGCCTTCTTCTACGTCTTTTGAGTTCTATTGTAACATAGATATAATTTAATGCGCTTTTTTATTCCTCATAGAATATCTACAGAAATACTGCTAGAAAGGATGCATTTTTTCGAACACGCTGACAACAACGATATCTCATTATTGGGCTCTTTTCTTAAACAGCCCAATTTAGATTTAAAAGACATGGTAGGAATGATGGTCGATATACTTATGGCTGCTATAGACACGGTAAATCAAAGTATTTTTTTACTTTATTTTATTGTATATAGATACTAAAATAAATTAATAATCTATTCTGTGTTTATTTTAGACTGCATATACAACTAGTTTTGCTTTATACCACATCAGTCGTAACCCTGAGGTTCAACAGAAAATGTTCGATGAAATTGTTCAACTTCTTCCCACGAAAGATGCAAGAATAAGTTCTGAAGTTTTATCAAAAGCCACGTATGTAAGGAGTTGCATCAAAGAAAGTTTAAGATTAAATCCAGTATCTATAGGTGTGGGGCGACTGACTCAAAAGGAATTCATACTACGGGATTTTCTGATACCAAAGGGGGTGAGTGTACCAGTAATGCTTTCTGTTAGAATTATATTTCTCATATGACAATGACTACAATTTCATGTTTGTTTCAGACTGTTATAGTGACACAGAATATGGTATCGTCTCGACTGCAGCAGTATGTTAATGATCCATTAAAATTTAAACCCGAACGCTGGTTAAGAGGATCTACGAGCCATGAGAACATTCATCCCTTCTTAAGTTTACCATTCGGCTTTGGTCCAAGATCTTGTATAGCAAGAAGATTAGCAGAGCAAAATATATGCATTATTCTTATTAGGGTAAGTCTTTAATACGAGTATGTATGAGTAGTTATTTATTTATTGAGTTTTATAAGCACGGTAAATAATACAAAGTTATCTTTCGGGTTTCAGCTGCTTCGTGAATATGACTTGAAATGGATGGGTGAGGAGCTTGGTGTTCAAACTCTACTTATAAATAAACCTGACAAACCAGTGTCTTTGTCATTTACACCAAGAAATATGTAGGAAGTAAAAATTAAATGTCGCATTTTATAAGTATTATAATATTTCTTTTATTTCACGTAATCTTTCTTACAAAATATCAAGTGATTGAAATTCATTAATTTACAAAAAAGTCTTAGACCATCTGTCTCATTTAAATATACTTACACGTAAACCTTTTTCTGTAAAATTAACTGGTTTCACTTGAAATTAAAATATTTTCTTAACTTGGTAAAAAACATATTTGGAGCAATGCGCTCTTTGACAATATTTTGAGCGCAGGATGTAGAATACAGGAATTGATTTTTCTTATCAAATGGGAGCCTTTTTGCCTTGAGCGTAAGTTTTGGGGACGGAACTATGGGCAATGAGAATGGATGCTTCTTTAGTAAGAAATGCTGAAGAGATGCTGAATTTGGAATCATTACCTTTTTCTTAAGTACACTTCCAGAGAAAGGAGAAGTAAACGGCGGAAAACTGAATAAACCCTGTCGAGACTCTGGTTTCAGAATTATTTCAGGGCTTGGCTTCTTGTTGATAACAATTTCATGACCAATGTTATAAAGATTTGGTCTAGAAACATCTTTTAACACGAATTTGGGACTTTTGATAGAGTAAACCCTTTTCAGCTCTTCTAATAGCAGTGCTGGTTCTAATCCTCCGCGTTCCACAACTTCTGGTGCAGGATTTTTCACCAATCCAAAGAAATTTACTTTATCATTTACGGCGACCGGTGGTCTGGAGATTTCTTGAATTGATTCTTCGAATTTAATTTTTTCTTCCAATTTGACTGCTTTTAAGTCAGGGCGCCCGTTGCTCCATAAAAGTGTAGATGGCTCTGGAATCATAGCATCTGAACTTTCAACCAGCTCTTGATTGTCGACGAAACCTTCCGGATTAGCAGATATTTCTGCGTACTCCCCTAATGTTAGTGGTTCTTCAAATTTCATTTCTTCTTGCACTAGTGATGGTAACACCGGAGCTTCTGGGATTATTGGTAATTCCGAAATAGATGGTTTAGGCTGACGGTCAATAGCAATCGGCTCCGGTTCTACAGATACTTCAGAAATCGTATGATGCTCATCAGCAGGCATTTCTCCAATAGCGGCAGCAATATTATTAAATGCCTGAGGTGGTAATACAGGAGCTTCTGGGATAGCTGAAAATTCTGCCGTGATAGCTTTAGGCTCATTGTCAATAACAATTATTTCGGGTTTGGCTAGTATTTCTGGAATTTCAGGGAACACACCTGTAGGGTTTGGTGATGTTAACTGTCCTCCTGATTTAATTTCTTCTTCAAAAGCAGAAGGAATATCAGCAAGAGTGAGTGGTGGTAAAACAGGTGCTTCTGGGATTATTGGAAATTCCGGGGCGATTGGCTTATTTTCAGTGTTAATAACTGTTATCTCTGGTTTGGCGAGTATTTCTGGAATGCTGGGATATACACTTATGGGCCCACCTGAAAGTAATTGTTCTTCTAATTGAATTTCTTCTCTAATGGCAGAAGGAATATTATTAAGTCCCAAAGATGGTAACACGGGAGCTTCTGGGATTATCGCGAAATCTTGTTTTGTCGGTTTATTCTCAGTATCAATAAATGTAATGTCCGGTTTGGTGAGTATTTCTGAAAGTCTTGGGTACACACTTGAGCTCTCCCCTGAAATTAATCGTTCTTCTAACTTGGCTTTTTCTCCATTAGTGAAAGGCATCTTCTCAAGTGCCAGTGGTGGTAATACGGGAGCTGCTGGAATGTCCGAAAATTCTGCAGTGATGGGTTCAATCTCAGTATTAATAATTGTTTTCTCTGGTTTGGTAAGTAATTCTGGAATTTCAGGAAACACATTTGTGGGCCTTTGTAATATCAATTTTTCTTCAAAAGCAGAATGAATATCAGTAAGATCCAGTGGTGGTAAAACAGGTGCTTCTGGGATTATTGGAAATTCCGGGGCGATTGGCTTATTTTCAGTGTTAATAACTGTTATCTCTGGTTTAGCGAGTATTTCTGGAATGCCGGGGTATAAACTTGATTGCTCACCTGAAATTAATTGACCTTTCAAATTGATTTCTTCTCTAATAGCGGAAGGAATGTTGTCAAGTACCAGTCGTGGTATAATCGGAGCTTCTGGTATTAATGGTAACTCCTGGATGATTGGTTTCTTTTCGGTATTTGACACTGATGTCTCCGGTTTGACAACAATTTCCGAAATTGTGGGATATACACTAGTGGACTCTTCTGGAATCAATTGTCCTTCTAATTTGTGTTCTGTGCTACCTAATGAAATCTTGTCATGTTCCAGTGGTGGTAATACTGGAGCTTCTGGGATATCGAAAAATTCTGCAGTGATGGTTTCAGGCTCAGAGTTGATAACTGTTATTTCTGGAATTTCGGGAAACACACCTGTGGGCCTTTGTGAAAACTGTTCTTCTAGTTTGATTTCTTCTTCAACAGCAGAAGGACTTTTAGCAAGATCCAGTGGTGGTAGTTCCGGCGCTTTTGGAATGATTGTGAATTCCAGATTGAAGGGCTCATTTTCAGTAAACATAGATTCTGGCTGAGAAGGAAGTGCTGAAATTGTAGGATTAACAACTTTGTGCTCTTTTGAAAACGATTCGTCTTCTAATTTGATTTCTTCTCCAGTAAAAAAAGGAATCTTGTCAAGTACTAGTGGTGGTAGAACCGGAGCTTCTGGGATGTCTGAAAGTTCTGCAGTGATGGGTCTTGGTTCACTGTTTATAACTGTTAAGTCTGGATTAGCGAGTATTTCTGGAATTTCGGGAAACACACCTGTGGGTCTTTGTGAAATTAACTCTTCATCTAATTTGGTTTCTTCTCCAATAGCAGAAGGTATATTATGGATAATTAGTGGTGGTAATGCCGAAGGTTCAGGGATGATTGTGAATTCCGAAACAACGGGTTTAGTTTGAATAGCAATGAGCTCCGGCTGAGAAGGCCGCACTGGAATTGTTGGATAGATTTCTGTGGGCTCTCCTGAAATCAATTGTTCTTCTTTACCAAAGAATGGAATCTTATCAAGAGCCAGTGGTGGTAATACTGGAGCTTCTGGGATATCTAATATTTCTGCAGTGACGGGTTTAGGCTCAGTGTTGATAACTGCTATTTCTTGTTTGGCAGGTATTTCTGAAATTTCAGGGAATGCAGAAGGAATATCAGCAAGATGATCCAATGGTGGTAATTCAGGCACTTCTGGGATTACGGGGAGTTTAGGAGAAACGGGTTTAGGCTCAGCGTCAATATCTATAGGCTCTGGTAGGGGAGGCAGTACTGAAAATGGATGATAGCCTTTCTTGTGTTCTTCTGAAACCAATTGATCTTCTAATTTGACTTCTTCAATAGCTAAAGGAATCTTGTCAAGTGCTAATGGTGGTAGCATTGGAGCTTCTGGGATAACTTGAGCACTGAACACACTCGTGGGCCTTTGTGAAATTAACTGTTCATCCAATTTGATTTCTTCTCCACTAGCAGAAGGTATATTGTTGATAGTGAGTGGTGATAGTACCGGAGGTTCTGGGATGATTGTGAATTCCGGAGCGACGGGCTTAGTTTGAATGGCAACGAGTTCCGGCTGAGAAGGCCGTACTGACATTGTAGGATACGTTTCTGTGGGCTTTTCTGAAATCAATTGTTCTTCTGTACCAAAGACTGGAATCTTATCAAGTGCCAGTGGTGGTAATACTGGTGCTTCTGGGATATCTAAAATTTCTGCAGTGACGGGTTTAGGCTCAATGTTGATAACTGTTATTTCTGGTTCGGCGAGTATTTCTGGGATTTCAGGGTACAAAGAAGGAACATCAGCTAGATCCCGTGGTGGTATTTCAGGTAATTCTGAGATTATGGGAAGTTTAGAAGAAACTGGTTTAGGGTTAGCGTCAATAGCTATAGGCTTTGGTAAGGAAGGCAATACTGACATGGGAGGATGGACTTCTTTGTGCTTTTCTGAAATCAATTGGTCTTCTAATTTGACTTCCTCTTCAATAGCCAAAGAAATCTTGTCCAGTGCTAGTGGTGGTAGTATTGGAGCTTCTGGAATTGCAGAAACTTCAACAGTGATAGGCTTAGGCTCGGTATTAATAACTGTTATATCCGGCTGACCTGAAATCGACTGTTCTTCCATTTTGATCTCTTCTTCAATAGCGGCAGGTACATTATTTAGTACCAGAGGTGGCAATACAGGAGCATCTGGGATGTCTGATAATTCGAAAGTGACGGGTTGGGCATCAGTGTTAAAAACTGCTATGTCAGGTTTGGAGAGTATTTCGGGAAAGACACCTATGGGCTCTTCCAAAATTACTTGCTGTTCTAAATTGACTTCGTCGTCGCCAATCGCAGAAGGAACATCAGCAGGAACTAGTGGTGGTAATGCCGGAGCGTTTGGTATCACTTCTAATCCTGGTATGTTATTTTGACTCGGGACGTTGATAAACGGTTTCAAAATTTCAATTAATTTATCCTTATCCATAGTAAGTTTTGAATCGTCTCTTGAACAAGGCTTTAACAATGAAATCAAAGCTTCAATGTGAGACGGAATAAAATTTGGCCTAATGTTTAACTGTGGTTTAAAGTAAAAGTTGGCACCTTGATGTACAACAGCGGGATCGTAAGATGGTAGTCCTTTGGAATCATATCCTGGCTCTGTGTTAAAATTTTCGTTGACGGTAATTTGAATGGGTTCATAGTCGAAAGTTGCTGATATTGTAGACCCAAATATAAAATTACCAACTAAAACATAGAGTAATGTTGATGTACCCTGAAAAAAAGAAACAAAGATAGATTAATGACAAAAGAATTGCAAATGGAATAAAAGTTACATGTAACTATAAATACCAATGAAAACCCATCACATAAATTATATCCTTGGTATTACTTGGTAAAGGTAAATTGTTTTTTTTTTAGTTTCGAATAAATTTGATGCTTGAAAGATGGCTTTCTTGCTGAGAATGTGCGTTACAGGCTTGTCGAGCACTTTGTAACGGCCATTGATTATTGCAACGGTTAAACAAACATTAACACAACAGTCGAAACAATAAAGTTTAAAAAGTAAAAGACATAAAAGTATATATTGTATAACTTACCATGTTTATCTATCAAAGGTTCTATCGAAGTGTCCCTAAAAATATTGTACACGCATTTATATACTTTGCAAAATTAATAAGACTTGTGCTAACTATAATTATACAATGTCTTTACTGGTTTAAGTAATGATCAATTTGTAATTGATCTAATTAAAATACTTCCTTTTAATGTAAAAACTAAATGATTCCCAATATATTAATTGGCAATTATAGATCATTAGAGAAATGAGGAATTGCGAAACGTTGTTATATTTAAATGCATAGTATTTCAAAAATGTCATCATACCTTACTATCGCTTCATCTTTAAACAACTGTAACGTTTGCTTCAATATTATCATGAACAAGGTGAGTTCAAGTTGAATATAGGTAAATCTAGGAAAAAAGAGCGTCTCTCATAGTAACGTAACAGTCATGTGACGTATCTTATTTTTATTTCACAGTTCGTAGTTATCCTCGCCATTTGCATCCTCTCATCAGTCTTGGCTGTGCCATTGAAAGAACATCCGACGCGGACGCTGCCAGCTCTGGAACATGAAGAAATTCATGATCAGTTTGGCCAGTTCGCTCTCCGGTACGTGACACCTGAAGGCACCGTGGTGTCGGAGCGCGGCCGTCTCGTGCCAACTCCCGACGGCACCGATTACGTCATGATCGTGGAAGGAGAAGTTTCATACATTGATGATGATGGCAAGACTTATGTTACCAAGTACACCGCAGGACTTGATGGGTACCATGCTGAGGGCAATCATTTACCAGTAGCGCCTAAAGTTCCTGAACCGGAATCGCAATAATTTTACAGCTGTGATAATAAATAAACGATAAAAATATATTTTAATATTTTTTTTTATTATTTATACTCTTTATATTATACTGTAAAAAGTTACTAGGTAAGGTAGTGGTTTTAAAAGACGCTACGGGTAGTCAAAAGACGTATGCATGCTGTGATCAGTGGCTTCTTCACCTGCATCCAGTAAGAAGAAATGGCTAGACTGATGATGTGTATTATATGGTAACCATGAAAACTACGTGTATTATTTTGTTGATAAAGATTATCTTAATTTAAATAGAGTTACTAGATGAAAAGTTAATAATAATCTTCTGACTTAGGTGTGTGAGTTCTCTCTTTATCTAAAGTGATTATTATATTTTTTTCAAAATTGTACAAGTTGCATCCCGTATAGGGAATGCAATCCCGGCCCTTTTTTCCAATCCCGGGATTACGGGACTGAATAAAGACAAGCCCGGGATCCCGGGATAGTTTCGGGATTGACAATTTGAAGTAAAACCTACAATTAGCCAAAATACAATCATTTTTCGGCAGCAAAAATTGCGTTGTTTTTAATTTATATTAAAAACAACGCAATTTTTGAATATATATGAAATATATAAATAAAATATGAATAACAAAGTTATAATTCACGATTTCACACGTATATTGTATGGGGACCCCACCTTATTTTTTTTTTAATTTTTAGTATCTGTTGTTATAGCGGCAACGGAAATACATAATTTGTGAAAATTTCAGCTTTCTAGCTATCACGGTTTATGTGATACAGCCTGAAGTCAGACAGACAGAAACTGTACATGAAATTTTAATATATTTCCAAAATAATTATCAGGGGATGATTAGGGATCGATACTGATGCCAAAAATGCAATCAGTAAAAGTTTTGTCTGTCCGTCTGTCTGTTTGTATAACCGTTATAGAAACAAAAACTACTCTACGGATTTTAACGAAATATTTATAATTTATACTTCTGAGATGGTATACTTTTCATCACGCTACAATCCAGTTGCTCCCCGGGCTATTAGAATTTGACATCAAACTCTTTGAGATCTTTGATTATGACAACGAAGTCGCTGGCAGAAGCTAGTTAAACATAAAAATCTTCATAAGAAAACAATTAGGAACTTTGAGTTACTATAAATCACACTTTTTCAGTCAATATTGAGTACTACTTGTTATGGAAATAGGATTTTCTTCAATCCCGAAAATCCCGGTATTGACAAAACTAATCCCGAAATTTTCGGGACTGAAATAAGGCCGGGATCCCGGCATTCTCTAATCCCGTAACTATTTAAAAAGTAGCCAGTATCTCAAAATGGTTGATACCATTTTACCAGCATCCATCCTCATCTTATCAAGATTTGCTTAAAGTTACAGTATGTTTGAGGTACCTGTTAAATAAAAAAAGTGAATCCTAGCCATTGAAGTAAGTTCAATACAGAGGGTTACCAGATGATCTGTAGTCAATACTAGGTATATCGAATAACATTATCGTCACATTGTGGAAATTTATACACAATGTTTCCAATCTTCTTATTCTTAATTTACATTGATTACACTGACCACAAATTGTTTTGATCTTTGTAAGCTGATTTTAATGTATTAACAATGATATAAATCATTAATAACGTATCAATTCGATATATAAGAGATTCATCGCATCTTCGAAGTAATGCTACGGGATCATCGAGACACGGTAAGTTGTCATTATTTCATCCATTGCCGTTAATTTCGACCAAATATACTGGACCTTTACAAGCATAATATTATATACTGTTACAATAAATATTTACCCATACCTTTTGTTTTAGGGATAAAACACTCTCAAAAGCGACGATATTCGTCTTTACTTTTTAGGGTTCCGTACCCAAAGTAAAACGGGACCCTATTATTAAGACTTCGTTGTCTGTCTGTCTGTCTGTCTCCACGCTGTATCTCATTAACCGTGATAACTAGAAAGCTGAAATTTTCACAAATGATGTATTTCCGTTGCCGCTATAACAACAAATACTAAAAATAAAAAACATAGATAATGGTACGGAACCCTTCGTGCGCGAGTCTAACTCGCACTTGGCCGGTTTTTTAAAACCTCATATCTAATCAGAGCCGAATCAATTTTGAACCAAAATAGACAGGATGATTAAAGTGAATGCCACATTAAATTTATTTTTGCTTACAGATGTATGTCCTCGGAGTTCTGTGCTTAGTGACAGCGGCAGTGGCTTTGCCAACGTCTGAAAAGCTTCGTACCAACTTACCAGCTCTCCCTCCCCCACCTGCTCTCGAGTCCGAAGGTAAGAACAGTGAAGAACTAGCCATCCTTGATCAAAGCTCAAAAACTGAGAAATCATTAGAATCCGCGGAGAAACCTAAAGAAGATAAAGATAAATTGGAATATGATTTTAAACCTGATGAAGGTGTTAAAGTAATTGAGGAGGAATCAAAGGAATCTAAAGATAAGGCCAAAGATTCTAAAGAATACAAAGATTCCAAAGAACAATGGAAACCTAAGGACTCTAAAGAAAAGTCCCAAGAACAAAAAGATTCTAAAGAAGAGTGGAAACCTAAGGAATCTAAAGAGAGTCTCAAAGATTCTAAGGAATACAAAGATTCTAAAGAACAGTGGAAACCTAAGGACTCTAAAGGAAAGTCCCAAGAACAAAAAGATTCTAAAGAACAGTGGAAACCTAAGGAATCTAAAGAGAGTCTCAAAGATTCTAAGGAATACAAAGATTCTAAAGAAAAGTCGGAAGCTAAGGAATCTCAAGAAAAAGCTAAAGATTCTAAAGAGTACAAGGATTCCAAAAAAAAGTGGGAACCTAAGGAATCCCAAGAAAAACTCAAAGATTCTAAGGAATATAAAGATTCCAAGGAAAAGTGGGAAGCTGAGAAATCTCAGGAGGAAGCCAAAGATTCTAAAGAAAAGCGGGAACCTAAAGATTCCAAAGAATCTAAGGACAAAGAAGAAAAAAATAAAGATGAACTAGACTTGGATTCGGGTGAAGACGCGCCTGTTCTAGTTGAATTCATCAAGAGACCATCACTGTCATCATTAATTTCGCAAATATTCTCCAATTTTCATTTACCGCATATTTCGTGGCCTTCTTTCCTAAAGCCGAAACTTCGTTCCGATGATTCTGAAGATTATATTAATGAACAACCTATATTCGTCATTGAAAGCCAAAGGTTTTGAATATCTTTGTAATCATATCAAGATTTTCTTATATTTATAAATAAACCATAACACATTTCATGCTTTTAAAAGCCTTCTCTGTATAATGAAAATTGTTATTTCCAATTAATATGTACGGTTACTTATGTATTTTATTAAAAACATTTATTCGTAATCATCTACTTATTATTGTATCCTACGTGATTTTAATATCGAAACCTGGTTTAGTGATTGAATAATAGAAATTATAGATACTTTCTACAACATGATTTTTAATTCAAATTATAACTAGTTATCGGGGCGCAAAATACATAAAATGTTATTTATTTTGTTTTTAATTAAATATTGGGTGAGGTTTGAAACAGTTAAGTAAAGGATTGAAAAAAAAACAATAAATAAGAGCCAATATTGTATATTTTCGAGAACCAATTTAATTATGTTACTTTCCGTACCCGTCGTACCATGGTGACAAAGTAGGCACCGGCGGTGGGGGCGAGTTATTCATCCGGTGCATAGGTTTAGTCGTGATGATGCGTCGAACGGGTGATGGTGAAGTGTGCATGTCGTTAACATCGTCCAATTTAAATTTGTAGCTACCTCTATATACTTGTCGAGGATGGTGTCCAGCAGATGGACCGTTCTTCACCTTTCTAACTATTTTATTGACTTTAACATGCCCATTCTGTCTACGCAACGACGGTACGTGTTGTGATATTACTGGAACAAGTTTCTGATTGGACTCATGATTAGTGTGAAGACTCTGTGTAGTAAGAGATTCTGTAATGGTTTCGGGCGTCGTGGGAGATGTATGTACCTCGTTATGAATATGATAACTTAAATGATGAGGTATCGATGCATGACTTGATAAACGGGTTCCAAATTTTGCATTAGATTCTTCAGTTGGAGTTTCAGGCGTTGTAGGCAATGTTTGTTTCTCGTGATGAATAGGATGTCCTAAATTATTAGGATGCGAGCTATGAGGTAATGAATGGAGGCCAATTTTAACAAATGCTCCTTCAACCAGGATTTCAGGAGTTGAGTTATCTATCGTCTGATGATTTGGGTCAATTAAATGATTTGGTGACTCATGAGCCAATAAATGAGCTTTACCTGAGACAGTGGATACTTCATCTTCAACTTTTTCGGTCGTTGTGGGTAAATTATGGACGTGATGATGATTAGGGTGCCTCAAATGATTAGATTGTGAATCATGAGATGGTACATGAAGTCCAGTTGAAGCCGAGACTTCATCAACTGGATATTCAGATGTTCTATGCGATTCATTTATATCATGAGTCGGTTTTGTGTCATGAGCCAGGGAAATATATCCAGTTGGAGTAGAGGATTCTTCAACTAAAATATTAGATGTTGTGGGTGATTCCTTCACACCATGATGCCATGTATGACCAAGCTTCGAATTATGAGTAGATAAATGAAGTTTGGGCTCAGTGGATAATTCTGCTACTGGCGTTGTGGACGATACATGTACACCATGATGACTAGGATGTCTGATATGTGTTGGGTTCCATTCGTGTGTCGGAAAATGGAGCCCAGTTAAGTCAGAAGCATCGCTTTTTGGAGTTTTGTTCCATTTTAATGTACCAGGGGGAGATTGGTGACGATGAATGTGATTTGCTAGGATAGCTGATCGATGGTTATTCAAATTGTTCCAATAGCTGGGCGGGAGATGCGGGCTTTGGTCGCTGCGTAATTTTGGTACTGGTGGCATCGGTGGGACGGTTGAGGTTACTTCTTTATGTTTATGATGATGACTATCTAGCAGTTTCATGGAAGTTTTCAACTGACCGTAGTTGACATCCTGATTTTCTTCTTTCTCGTTAGGGATATTACGGTCTTGCTGTAGCTCCGTCGTTGTGGTTGTAGGCGTCGTTGTTGGTGGTTGGATATTCATATACTTTCCAATTTCCTCATCTCTTTCTTCAACTTGAGGCTCTTCATCTTTTTTCTTTTGTTCATAAAGATAACTGAATTTGTAATCAGGGCTGGGCAAGTTTATGCTATTGAAATAGTCCAGGGGAAAATTGGATGGCTCGGAAGCTGGCTGTACGTTTTCATGTAATATGACATGCTGCGGATTTTGAGTCAAATCTTTTGCAAAACAGTTTGTTATAAAGATGATGCATATTGATTTGACAAGCATTTCAACGTTTCTGGAACAGAAAAATATGTTAAATGACTATGTCACAAAACAATAACACAGTATATTTACTATAATGTCGGAATAAATGATGAGCTTACCTGAATGAAACGACACTGACCTATTAAAGATGGAAGTAGTTCACTTTTATATATAGAAAAACTATAATTACAGAAACAGGATTGAGTCGATATGTCGCAATACACCTGGGTCGTTAGTAAAACTGCATAGTGCATGGTTGTGCAATGTGACTGACGTAGTCTTGTCATACTAGTTACTAACTACTTTCCAAGTTAAAATCTAATTGAGTTATTGAGAAATAAAACAAGACGTTGTTAACAAATTATTTATGTAGGTTCGAACTTAAACTAAAACAATAAAATTAGTAGAAATACATGCTGTGCAATAACTTTACATAATCATTAAAAGAAAATACAGTATTAAGAATGGTAGACATTAAGTTAAGAATTTAGATTAGACACAAATACTTTTATTACAAATAACAAATTTAAATTATTACCCACAGCACTATCACTAGTCATTGCAACAAGTTGTCATTAATTTTTGAAAAATGTTTCTTAAAAATGACAAATTATTCGCAATAACATTTTATTAACATGCACCCGGCTTAGTATATTTATGATAAGATAGGTACGTGTGTTTATAATAACAGATTCATTGGTTTACATAAATAAACTAGGAATCGTTTTAGTACACGTACCAACATGTAAAGTTGAAAGAATTATG
>NWSH02000078.1:174836-185488 GCA_002382865.2 Heliothis virescens | reverse complement strand
ATTCATGACAGATTGATTGAAAACTAAGGAGTGTAAAAACACTGTACCTTGAATGTGTCGGATATCAAATGTAAAGTGTCCAGATGGCAAAGGTGAAACAAATTAACACTGGCGAATATTATCATAAGCCCACTGATATTTGGTTTCGTTGCCTGATATTTTATAAGTAATAAATTTAAAGACACTCCTGGACCTGTTATTTGATGAGGTCAGAGTTGCATGCAGTTTTTTTGGTTGCTTTTGTTACTAAAGCTGTGTTAGTTGGACGTTAGGAAATTCAGCATTTAATCATGTTATTGTATGCAAATGTAAGCCAACTACTTACTTCTATTATCGAAACGTCTTTCACTTAATTATGTCCAACATCAAATGCTCAATTAGGATATGTTTTGTTTAGAGTTTAAGAAAGTAGAACTAACACTTCTTTTATGGTTTAACAAAGCATATTCACACCATTTTAAAAAGAATCGCTACAATAGTAAATGAGGTGTGTCCTCAATACTTCCATTTAAACGAAATTAAAACAAAAAGACTAGGAGACGAAACGTCGCGTTCGCGATCGCATTGAGTTTGGAAATTTGAATAACGAACGCGTGTTGCGCACGCGCCGGCTTTGGTACGACTGGTGGAGGCTTCCCGCCAAAAGCACGCAGAGATAGTGGTTGCCAGTACCTGCAAACATTCATTCATGAATGCGAATCTTATGCAATTGTCTTGTTATTGAGATTATCGCAGGGACCATTGAATCATTGCCGTCGGGTCACGACACCCGCTGGGGCACAAGCAGCTCATTTATTGTGCTTCTGCAATAGAAATGCACCGCCATTGTTTACTACTATATTTCGTGGAAGCAACTAGTCTCGATGCTTTCTATTTATGAAATGAAAGATATGTTCTTAATTATTAACCATACAAATAATTGCAGTATGGTTTTCTTCTAAAGGTAGGTTTCTGGTAAAAAAGCCTTTTAGGAAGTCCATGGGGCTTTCCATTGATTTTGGGATTTTGTGTAACTTACTTAGGTAGAAGACACCTGCATCAGATTTTTGATTTTTATTTCACACAAAAGTGGTGTCAAAACAAAGCTTGCAGTGTCATTTTTTAATGGTTTATTTTTGTAATAGTTTATACATAAAACATAATATTATGCAAAACGTATCAGGGTTTCCCAAGAGTAAGAACAGCGGTTTGTGCAAGATTTTTTTAAAGATTCGGTAGGTTGCACATTATTATCGTTCCCGTAGTGGCCTCCAATCAGAGCTAACCTCCCTTATTGCAAAACGTGGTTTAACGATAGTCTTGCTTTGTTACACTTTAACAATAGAGTACATAAAGAAGCTAGTTTCAGTCAGTCAAGCTTTATCAATAATAATATAATGAATGCTTTAGAAATAACGGTAAAGGAATAAGCGTGGAAATATTTGAATTAGATTAAAATGTTTTTGATTAAACAAGAATGAAATGTCAGTTCATCGAACTGTATTAATATCCGGCGAATCAACTAAATCATGTAGGTATTACGGCATCGGACCCATAATTTTATTAGTAGGATTTAGCGGATTAACTGTCTCACAAAATAAATTTTATAGTTGCAGGATAATCCCACGCAACTTACTTAATAACTAAATAAACGTAAATCAAATTTTATAATTAAAGGAAGTAAGACATTATGTTTTTTCAACGCAGTCTAGTTTGTGCAGGATATGGCAACAATCACTGATTGCTTCGTGTGGAACCCGACTTGCGAATAACGAATTACATTACATACATTATTTATACCTATTCCATAAAGTGCTAGGTATATACCTACTACACAATATCTTTTTATCTTTGGCGGCCCACCCCAATAGCCTGTCATATTTCCCCATACTTACCTAAAACGTTTACCATGAATTTGCATAACATTTTCCATATACTAACCATAGTACATCTTATTATGACATCTGCTTCTCGTTTACCGATAAAACTTAGCATGCAGAAGCTGTCATAGGTACCTATCTATTTAACAAATAAAATGCAATGGAATTATTCCAGATATCTCTTTAATAGAATAAAATATACAAATATTATGATCTCATTTGCCATAAATTTAATTAATTTAGTAGCGTTTTGTATATCATCAATAGATTAAATTATTACTCATATCATGAAAGGTTTCTAAATGTGAGGTCGATAAAATTATTTTCTGCTTAAAGCAGTGTCATTTGCATATATTATGATCAGTTGCAGGGTTACTTGAAACGAAATCTGTGTTTCTGGGGGCACGGTAGTTTCGATACCTACCGTCGTGGAGGCGATGCGAATATTTAGTTTCTGAAGTAAGTAAGGAAACAGAAAAGCCATACATGTTTACTGATAGATAGGATTTATGAAGTTAGGGTCGGTAGAGTTACGCCGTGTAGGTTTAGAACCTTGGTTCTACATGAGATGTGATAACTTTTTCACAAACCTTATGTGGTCGTCTTGGCAACATTTTACATGAAATGTTTTTGGTAGGATACGGTATTTAATAAATTAAATTGGGTACGTACATTTAAGATACTTTTTAACCGACTTCCCAAAAATGAGGAGGTTCTCAATTCGACCGCGTATATATTTTCATTATTCTGAGGGCCGGTTTCTGAGCACCCTTATCGTTTTCCCTTGGGAAGCTGTCTCTCGAATCTTCGACGTATAAAGTATGCAGTAAAATATACTATACAGGATAACTTCTTGTTGATTAATTTTCCCAAATTGTATCAGAACTTGGGTCAGAATTAATTATAGCGAAAGTAAAGCTTTATAGGCCAGAACTGTCTGTTGTTGATGGAGAAAGAATGTTTACTTCCTCTTATTTATTTACTAATTACATTTAATGCACGCAAAAGTAGTTCTGTATGATTGTTTGTAGCAATGTAAGGTAAAACAGACTAACCGATATCAACATAAAAAATATGAATAAAATAATAAAGGAACTGAAAAACAAAACATTTCCCGTAAAACTCTAGGACGTAGGACTCTAAGTCCGTCCTTTAGCATTTTATTATTTACGATTAATTTTGCAGATAGCGAACCGAACTCTTTTAAGTATTGTGTATTCAGCCACCTGTGCCATCTATTGGAAATCGTTCGATTTAATTTGAAATGATCATCGGTGCGTGAGAGTTGCTTGTGAACAAGTTGCTTTACCTGTTGTAGATCCACCCGCGTTAGTTTTCCACACGAGCTGTAGAGGGCGTTAGCTTAACAAATAAAAAAGTTTGTTGTCTTCGTAATAGGCAGACCGATGCTGTTGTATTGTATAAAAGATTTAACTAGATAGTTCAAATTTATCATTGATAGGTGGCAGTACTATAGTATACACCTAGAAAAAGATTCAAATAAGGTGTTTTCGATGTAGTTCCGGGAGCTTAGCTAAAATAAAAAATTCAATTTGAAAATTAATCAATCTGTTCGTAGTAAGGTAACATTATAAATGCAATCGTGAGTTGCCGACACGGGCTTGTTGTCTCCTAGGAGACGGAAGGACGGTGAGCCTCCCGAAATCGGCCACAGACCCACGCCTACGATGGCCGGGAGTCGTCTCTCGACACTCGTAATAAATAAAATACCTACTTACTTGATTTTATTCGACTTTTAAAACCAATAAAACCAATCATTAAAAGTATTGATAACCCTGAGTATTGTTTTTTCTTTTCTATTTCTCTTGTAATTTTTGCTGAAATTGTTTAATTTATATTTATTTAGGTATAATATCAAATCCTGGCATGGCTTTTTCTATCCAGAGTTAAGTTATCAGAGCTAAGAGAATAAAATTAATTAGCACATGATTTTAATAAAGTTCATGAGAAAAGACAATGAGACAAAGAAAACTTGCTGATTAATTTTAAATCAAAATTACAGAACATCTGCTTTGATAATTTTGATAAATTCATTATCTTAATTAGATGTCAGTGATGACTACTGATAGATATTGGTATAAATATTAATGTATGTATAATACATATCAAAGAAGCGCCATTTATCAGCCTCAAAAAGACATAGATATTTGCTTCTGTATAATTTATTTACCTACCATTTAAGTTTAGATACTTTTGAACTTTTTCTTCCTTTATACACGTGCATAAATTAATAAAATACAACTTATTCATAAATCTCTTTATTTTATTGCATTTATATTAAACATGTTTCTATACGATTAACTTCTGGTTTTCCTGTATTTTTATTAAAACTTAATCAGAATACTAATAGTTACATTTATTGCTCTCTACGTTATGGCAGTTACATGGCAGTGTTACATTAACGTTAAGTCTAATACTTATAAAATCTTATTGTAAATTATATTATTCTATCCTAAAATTAATAGTAAAGTGTAGTAAAGCTATGAAGTTCTATTGCCTGGTCTCAACATTAAGAGCACGAAGACAAGTGCTCGTTTTCTAAAACAAAATAAGGGGCAAATAACGCGAGTTTTATGTCACTTATTTTGGCTTAGAAGACACTTAAATTTTAGGAGCTACTAGTTCTGAAAATTGAGCATAGGTTGTCTAGCGCTTAACCCCTTAACAGTTTATTATCTACTGCCTTTTAGATTCAACTGGATAATACAGCCATTTGAATTCATAGCCCTTGAGACCGAATTTCTCATCCTTCTCTGTTTCAGGCTTGGGAACATCATCAGACAACAAATCCAGTACGTCTTGAGACACTTTAGGATGGAACCCGGCATCATCAGCTACATAATCAATCCTCGTTCGAACACCATTCCTTCCAGTAACGTAGTAGTATCCTTTCTTTACACCATTCGCGTATCCCTCCTCGAAATGTCCATGGAATCCTACAGTGTAGTTAAATGTATAGAGCAATTGAGTCATATCATCTTTAGTAAGGCCTGGTGGTAAGCCTTCTTGTTCACCAGGGCGAAGTGCGTGAATATCCGTATTCTGGTCGACAATTTGCATTTGGGCTGAAAACAGTGTTGGTTTAGATGCGCCACGCTGGCCTCCCACAGCAGAACCTGGGCCTTGAGGACCATTTGGTCCTACTTGGGAATCAAACTGTTGTTCAGGACCAACATATTGTTTCGAAGTCCTTCCTCCTCCTGGTGCACCAGAAGGTGTAGCACTTCCTCGTGGGTAGGAATCTTGTCCATTAGATGGTCCACCTTGCTGAGAATAATCCTGTCCAAAGCTATTGGAATTCGGAGCGCTGTCTGGAAAACTACTGCGTTGACTGAATCCTGGAAGTCCTTGATTGAGTCCGGGTCCCCCTTGACTTTGACCAGGTCCTCCTTGACTTTGACCAGGTCCTCCTTGACTTAGATCAGGTCCTCCTTGACTTTGACCAGGTCCTTGTTGACTTTGACCAGGTCCTCCTTGACCTAGTCCAGGCCCACCTTGAGTCTGTGCAGTTGAAGGGAAGCCACCTGCTCCAGTTTGGGCGTAGTTGTTTGGAGCATTAGAGGAACTTGTTCCTTGTGAGTAGTTTGGTGAACCGGATCCCGGATAGTTTTGTGCAGCCTGGCCAGGTTGTGGGCCAACGCTGCCAGGGGCAACCAATCCTTGTTGCACGTAATTTTGTTGACCTGATGGGTAGTTTTGCTGCGGTGTTTGAGGACTAAATGGTGAAGAACCACTGGACCCTCCGTGAGCACTATTTTGTTGTGAAGATGACGGTGGGAAAGGTTGTTGGTTTGGTAGACTTGATCCTGGTGCACTAAATTGATTTGGAGTATTATAGTTATTATTGTCAGGGGCTTGGTTATAAATAGGTGGTGGTGCTAGCGTGGTAGTTGTAGGTAGACTGCAGGATGAGCACGACCTTCCTGGTGGTTGGATAGATATGGGCTTAGGTGGTGGAGACAATGCTGCTGGTGGTGCTAATGCTTGTACCGAAGCTGGTTGCGCAGGTGGCAATGCAAGAGCATGTCCTTGTCGTGCCGATGTTGGCGATCCTTTACTTGAAGCAGGAGCTGAAATTGATAATTAAATTATAAGTTAGAGATGGAAATTTTTAGGAATGCAAAATTTTGGAGAATGTTTACAGAATTTATAAGAGCGAACATTACATATACCACGGTAAATCTGTATTGCAAATAGTACATAATTTAACCTTCTAAAAGTAAAAAAGACTTACATGCTTTCAAGTGGATATTCTTCATGGACAAAATCTTGAAGCGTCCCTCTTTGTCTGTGGCGTACACGGTGACATGGTACACGTCATCGGCGGTAATGAAACCGAACTCGCCCATGATGATCCCGTCTTTATCTGTAAACATACGACGGTTTTATTATGTTTGAATACATTATAATAATGAGTTTATTGCCATTAAAGTCTAGTGTAATCACGAGCCCTACCAAGGTTCTATAATTTATAATACGATACATAATCACACATTATAGCGATCTCATCCTAAATAGTAGGAATAACTCAATAAAATCAAGTTCTTTATACATAGTAAGCTGAGTTCAAAAATTCACAAAAACAAATTCACAAATATTTTAACGTCACTTTATAACCTTGTAAGAAAGACTATATCAAAAATCTGGGCACTCAAGTTATACTACTATTCATGTTCTTTACCTTTTCAATAAATTAACTAGGAAATGAATAATCAAACAATTTGTTACAGGTTTTAACTAAAAGTTATATTTTTTCGATGTCACTGATTTTATCAAAATTCATTTCTTGGTGAAGTTAATATTTATTCCATTTTGGTTTTGTTAATTGATTTTGATTTAACTAAGTTTTGAAATCCGTTCATCATTTTATTGCTCTAATATTACTTCTATATATAATTATTTCTCCTCACTTTATAGTGGATATACAGAATAATCTTTGGGTAAAACTTTTATTTTAAACCTACCTTTAGATTCATGTCTGTGCTGTTCGCCGTCGATCTTGAAGCCGAACTCGTAAGGCCTGTTCTCATCCGTGTACTTGTCGGCACCTTGGGCTTGCAGCATGAAGCATAGTATTATGCTCGCTGTTATCCGCAGTCTTCTTGGTTGATGCATCTGGAAAGAAAACGAACAATTCTTGTTTAATTTTAATAAAGGAGAAAATTCAAAGACTGGTTACAAAAATATCCATTTTTAATATCCTTATAAACCATTTAGCAATTAATAGTGGGCAGGTCGTGAGTATTAAGTATAAGGTTGTATTTTTTAATAATTTTATATTTACGCTAAACTAAATACTCCATGACGTTTTGAATATATTTATATGTGTTTGATTTATCTAATAAATACTGAATATATCACCTCAAACGCAGACTCGTTCAATAAATCAGTATTCTGAATAATTCATGTACCTAATTGATTAGCAAATAAGCTTTTTATTCCTAGCTTCTATTTGTTTCAGTAAAAATCAATCTTGCAATTGTTTTGGCATTACTATATAATATTTTCCGTTTTATGGAGTTTCCGTGTTACGGAGCCCAAAAAACCAGTAAGTATTAGTACTTACACAAATGTCACAATAAAGAGCTTTCTTAAAATTATATTGACATTTAATAAGAGTCTATTAAGTAATAGTGGATCCTCAAGTGTTCCCAAACATTATGTCATGATAAAAAACGTAACTCGATGTCAAGGAGAATATTAAACATTCTACGCGATTCGCGTTAAGTGCTTGGGTATAGAGATTGAACGTAAATCATTTAGTATGAAACTACTAAAGAAATGACGTCATTTTATAGTTGTCAAATCGAAATAGCACATCATGAGGTTATAAAAAATATTGGCTGTAAAGCCCACACCTCGTGTTTAACATAATACAAGAGATCACTATTAATTTGGAATATTGTTACCTATTTAGTTTAAAGAATAAAGGATCAACCTTTTTGCAAAAACACTTAATACAATTATAGACACTTAAATCATATATTTTTATATCGATGTATTATATATTCAAGTTTATTTGCAAACCGTTTATACGGTTTTAGTTCCTGAAACGATTGCTAGAGATCCATGGGTTTAAATTGCAGGCAAAACCAGCTATTTTAATTAGTCAATAAAGAATTTCACAGCAAATCTTTGTTTTGATTGATCGAACACTCTGTAACTCTTACTCTATCCAATTCCTTTATTATATCACAATTTTAAAATTAATTAATGTTATTAAATTATGGTAATTAATGCCTAAAACATCGTTTTAATTACGGCTTAATGACCAAATGTTGATAATTAATAATAAAGTAGGTATATATTTACAGTTAATTTTATATAGGTAGGTATTGCCTGTAGGGGTATTCGCATAGTTGTTAAATATTAATTTTATTCAGTAAAAATCGTTTTAAATATTAATGATTTTAGTATTTGAAATTTTATTAAACGAAAACATTTCAGTCAGTAAGCATATGCCGTTCATCGTTATTCATATTTATTTATTTTACACTTTAACAAAATTTGATATATTAATTTTGACAAAATCTTATATCGGTTATGACATCGAAAGTACTTAGATACTATCGTTCTCAAGTGAATAAGTAATTACAAACTCATAATAATCGTTTTCAATATTTTGGCTTCAATGTTTTTTAGTGTCTGCGTTTGTGTTGTTTTATAGTGGATGCCTTTGTAAAAAATATTTCTTTTTACAAATTGTAAACAGCGTGAACTTCGTAGATACTGCTACATACATAGTTCACATTAAATCTAATAAATAATTATAGTACGAATTTATTATTAATAATAGCTGACTTCAAAGACGATACCTGACCTCAACATTTAAAATATGCATTAGTATCCTCTGTGTATCATAAAGATTATTGTATATTTTAGATTTTGGACGCTTGAATAACCTGCACATCACCAATTAAACAAGTAAATAATATTTTTATGTCAAGCGGAACATCAATATATGCTTATGATAATGTCACTCGTACATTTTTTCTACGAATTATTTTTCTCAGTGGAATAACATGAAGGTAACTTGCGTATCTTGTATTTCGGTTTATATAAATATAAATCAAGCTGTGAAGTTTTCCTTAAAAATATACAACAAGTCAAGTCTAAGCCATTTCTATCAGTGAAAAGAAACCAAAACATTGAAGCCATGTATTCACTGGGAAACAATGTTTCAGACACACAGTTTCTGAAACATCACGCAGATGTTTACAGCAACAATTTTTCGGTAACTCTCTTTTCAGAAACAAAATTATATGTTTCTGAAACAAAATTATTTGTTTCAGAAACACGTAGATTTTGTTTCTGAAACAGTGTTTATAAACAAATGTTTCTCAGTGAATACATGGCTTTATTACAAAATTAATAACATTATACATATTGGTAAATGTGTTTATAAAAACTATAAAAAGGGATTCTATTGTAAATCTCTTGAAATATTTCAGACGCATTGGAAACATCTTGAAAAATGTTATATTTGATTCATTCTATTTTTATTAACTTGTTTTTATTTTGACTGTAGTCTATAGGTACTATTTCTATATTAGTAAAAAGTAAAACTGAAATTACGTGTAACATGACCTCTTGACTAATTAGTGTGTAATTATAATATACGATGCGTGTCAGAGCCTAATTAATCATCCATGTTGATGAGCTACCGACAGGTTTTTTATGTACCCATTAATATGAGCTGTCTTAATTTAGTGAGATATGTATCTACTTAATTTTCTTCACGTTAATTAAATGATGCTTTAATATTACTAAAGAGTCGCTCGTGTTCCAATTTTTTTTTCGAGCTCTGTGAAAGTCGTTAAATAGTTTATTGTATCGAGCAATCTGATTAGAGACATTACGCCTATGTTTTACTGTGTTTTATCAACTAATAGTGAAACCACGTAGGTAACACGAGTATAGCACTTGTGATGCTTATCAATATAAAGATCAGTTCGACTTTTGAACTTTCAGAAGAGATACAATTTTAAATCACACGCGTAATAGAACCTTTTGATTATGACGTTAGCTTTACGATAATAACGCTATAACAATGCGATAAAAATCGTAGTATTGTTTATTAGCATACAAATCGCTACCACTGAGTAGGGAGACGTGGTGTCGAAACAAAATGCTATTATAATAAAATCTGATTTTCATTATTTTTGTATTTTAATTACTTTGGAGCCGAATTTACAATATTTTTTAAAAGTTTCCTTTACTAAAAATATTGTAAAATTTAATATGAATTAAAATGTTATTCAGATCGTAGTTTATGATCTGGTAGGAGGCATTCATTGCCTAAATAAAATATAATTGTATATTTTTAGCGAATCTCTTGCGGACATTTGCTCGTTATGTTAGAAGGGCAGTGGTATAAAGATATTCCTCGATTTAAAAGTAAACGAGTTGAACAAGTTTGTTTTTCTATGCGGAAAGTGTGACACGTTATTAATTTCATTCACGTGTTTTNTATTGCCTAAATAAAATATAATTGTATATTTTTAGCGAATCTCTTGCGGACATTTGCTCGTTATGTTAGAAGGGCAGTGGTATAAAGATATTCCTCGATTTAAAAGTAAACGAGTTGAACAAGTTTGTTTTTCTATGCGGAAAGTGTGACACGTTATTAATTTCATTCACGTGTTTTAACATCACAATAAAAATATTCTGCAAAATAACACCAATTTATTAAAAAACCGAATTGTTATCGTGACATATGTATGCAAACATCTGATTTAATAGCTATATTAATGGCATGTTTTAAAATATAGA
>NWSH02000078.1:158460-174736 GCA_002382865.2 Heliothis virescens | reverse complement strand
AGGTATTATTTATTTTAAAATTCAATAAAATTATGTTATTAACGAACTTAACCATATCCTATGCCTAGTGACATCTGAACGTCTAGCTTTGAACATCATTATGCACAAACAAATAAACCTGAACATTACTTAATTCTTCATACNATTATGTTATTAACGAACTTAACCATATCCTATGCCTAGTGACATCTGAACGTCTAGCTTTGAACATCATTATGCACAAACAAATAAACCTGAACATTACTTAATTCTTCATACTATTAACAAGAAAATAAACAGCAATTAATATAGTAACTCATAAATTAAACTCTAATATTATGCATTAATATTTCGTCATAAATCTGCAAATTTAAATGGCTTTACTGTGTAACTGTGATTTACCATCATTCTGCACATTAACATACATTAACCGGTCAATATCATCTCCATTGGACTGTCAACTTAGATTTGGAAAGAATAATATCTGTCGCTAAGTTTGACATTGACCCGATGAGGTCACGTTAGGATCTAAGTGATTATTTCAAGGTTGATTTACTCTATTTTCGCCTTAGCACCTAAAGGCGAAACCATAATTTACCATCAAACAAAACTGTATTGATCTATAAGAAATTAACTAAGTACATACCGCGGCTTGTATAATCGCTAATCTTGTGGTGTTTTGAAATTATTTGGTAAGGTAAACGTATGGTATTTTCTAGTGTTCCATGTATTGGATAAGTAATGCACATTAATTAATTTACACCTTGTTATAAGGATAACTCAGTATACTTTATTAAGGAGATATTCTGTACTAATTTTATTAGACGGGAAACATGTTTTGTTTATTTGCCAAAAGTATTGAATGAAATTGAAAAATTATTTCACTTTTCCCCCGGGACGTGGGAAACCACGCAAAACAGTTTATAATAAATATGTTGTACTAAAGTATTTAATGAATACTTTCTATGCTATAATGAAGTTTAATAGTAAAAATATATACAATAAAAAAATCTTAGTTAAATAATAATGTTCATATCTATGTTTTATATTGATGAAAACTTTTCCATATCTAGATTACATACCTACTATGTAATATCAGTCGACAAAGTAAATATATTTACGTTATATATTACCAAAGCCTCCAACAGCAGGTTTGTTTACTATGTTTGTTTCTGTTAACAATGAGACAGTAAACTACACAAGGTGAGGATATCATTGGCAACCGCCGATAATAATTCAACAGCGTCAGATTAGCATAGCGCATTACAAATTACATTGATGATATATGCAATCAATTAACGAGTTTGTTCAGTAATAAAGGTACGTTATACAAGTAATTAATAACATTTATTGCATATTCATGTCCTCGGAAGCTTTAGCATTATTTCCGTAATGTTGTTGTTTTATTGAACCGTCCAATGCATCGTTCGCGGATTTTAGTCTGTATGCGTCTGATTTTGTAATCGCGTATGTTCTTGAGTTATTGTATGCTTAAAGTAACTAGCTTTAAAGAGGTGATAAAACGAAACAAACGATTCGCTATCGTTTTCAACAAAATCTATAACATACATGTTAGTAATTACACCTATTGTTAAAATTGGTGAAGAAATTTTAATGTCTTCATGGTAGTTATTTATTTAAGGCTTTTCTTTTGGGGATTTTATGCCATTTATCACTTGCACTAGTTAATTTTTTTTAATTAATTTAACACTATTTTTTTATTGTATCATTTATTTTTGTATTCAGTTCACTATTATTGTTTTAAAAGTTTGATACAGTTGTGTATAGACTTACCTTAATTTGGTAATAATGTGTGTATTAACGCGGGCCGTCTAGCGGCCTGTTGCGCAAGAGTTCGCACGAGACTGCCGATTCTTCGGACCACGTAATTTATTAATACTTGTGGCTAGAACAGATAAGCGATGCGACAATCAGTGTCATCGCTATTGTACCTGCGGCATATTTTATTGCAGAAATATGTTTCCGGGCCCTGTGCTCGTGTTCTTAATGTCACGATCAATTCATAATTAGAAGTAATTCCATGATGGAACTGCATATTACTATATCAGACGGGAAATGTTTTCATTCAACCTTAATTTGCTTTTCAAACACCTGTTGTACTATGTATATTCTATTTTTGTGTTTAATTATGGTCTTGACTTTTTGCCATTTGGAAAAAGAGGTGTCTAACGTTTTCTCTCTGACATTCAGTCTGTANAACACATATTCCGATTTGTCTGATATAACACTTTATATTTGGCAGTATATTTATATTATAATCGCGGATAACCGTGACACCTGCTTTGCCAGTTTTTGTCGTTAGTTTTTATGTATTTGCCTAAACACGTGAAAGTGTGAGAGCAGAAAACGTGTCGAGTTGTTTCATTGTCATATTTTTTTTATTAAATTTGAAGACCACTTATTTAAATTAATGTTTATTTATGATATGGAAATTACGGATTACCTTATTATATACAAAGATTTATATAAAGATATTCAAGGTATTATTTATTTTAAAATTCAATAAAATTATGTTATTAACGAACTTAACCATATCCTATGCCTAGTGACATCTGAACGTCTAGCTTTGAACATCATTATGCACAAACAAATAAACCTGAACATTACTTAATTCTTCATACTATTAACAAGAAAATAAACAGCAATTAATATAGTAACTCATAAATTAAACTCTAATATTATGCATTAATATTTCGTCATAAATCTGCAAATTTAAATGGCTTTACTGTGTAACTGTGATTTACCATCATTCTGCACATTAACATACATTAACCGGTCAATATCATCTCCATTGGACTGTCAACTTAGATTTGGAAAGAATAATATCTGTCGCTAAGTTTGACATTGACCCGATGAGGTCACGTTAGGATCTAAGTGATTATTTCAAGGTTGATTTACTCTATTTTCGCCTTAGCACCTAAAGGCGAAACCATAATTTACCATCAAACAAAACTGTATTGATCTATAAGAAATTAACTAAGTACATACCGCGGCTTGTATAATCGCTAATCTTGTGGTGTTTTGAAATTATTTGGTAAGGTAAACGTATGGTATTTTCTAGTGTTCCATGTATTGGATAAGTAATGCACATTAATTAATTTACACCTTGTTATAAGGATAACTCAGTATACTTTATTAAGGAGATATTCTGTACTAATTTTATTAGACGGGAAACATGTTTTGTTTATTTGCCAAAAGTATTGAATGAAATTGAAAAATTATTTCACTTTTCCCCCGGGACGTGGGAAACCACGCAAAACAGTTTATAATAAATATGTTGTACTAAAGTATTTAATGAATACTTTCTATGCTATAATGAAGTTTAATAGTAAAAATATATACAATAAAAAAATCTTAGTTAAATAATAATGTTCATATCTATGTTTTATATTGATGAAAACTTTTCCATATCTAGATTACATACCTACTATGTAATATCAGTCGACAAAGTAAATATATTTACGTTATATATTACCAAAGCCTCCAACAGCAGGTTTGTTTACTATGTTTGTTTCTGTTAACAATGAGACAGTAAACTACACAAGGTGAGGATATCATTGGCAACCGCCGATAATAATTCAACAGCGTCAGATTAGCATAGCGCATTACAAATTACATTGATGATATATGCAATCAATTAACGAGTTTGTTCAGTAATAAAGGTACGTTATACAAGTAATTAATAACATTTATTGCATATTCATGTCCTCGGAAGCTTTAGCATTATTTCCGTAATGTTGTTGTTTTATTGAACCGTCCAATGCATCGTTCGCGGATTTTAGTCTGTATGCGTCTGATTTTGTAATCGCGTATGTTCTTGAGTTATTGTATGCTTAAAGTAACTAGCTTTAAAGAGGTGATAAAACGAAACAAACGATTCGCTATCGTTTTCAACAAAATCTATAACATACATGTTAGTAATTACACCTATTGTTAAAATTGGTGAAGAAATTTTAATGTCTTCATGGTAGTTATTTATTTAAGGCTTTTCTTTTGGGGATTTTATGCCATTTATCACTTGCACTAGTTAATTTTTTTTAATTAATTTAACACTATTTTTTTATTGTATCATTTATTTTTGTATTCAGTTCACTATTATTGTTTTAAAAGTTTGATACAGTTGTGTATAGACTTACCTTAATTTGGTAATAATGTGTGTATTAACGCGGGCCGTCTAGCGGCCTGTTGCGCAAGAGTTCGCACGAGACTGCCGATTCTTCGGACCACGTAATTTATTAATACTTGTGCCTAGAACAGATAAGCGATGCGACAATCAGTGTCATCGCTATTGTACCTGCGGCATATTTTATTGCAGAAATATGTTTCCGGGCCCTGTGCTCGTGTTCTTAATGTCACGATCAATTCATAATTAGAAGTAATTCCATGATGGAACTGCATATTACTATATCAGACGGGAAATGTTTTCATTCAACCTTAATTTGCTTTTCAAACACCTGTTGTACTATGTATATTCTATTTTTGTGTTTAATTATGGTCTTGACTTTTTGCCATTTGGAAAAAGAGGTGTCTAACGTTTTCTCTCTGACATTCAGTCTGTAGTACCTATACCCTGTTCACGATAACGTTAGAAAAAAGAGGCTCGCAGAAGCAGGAGTACGAAACCTTTTGTTTAAAGTTAAGTTCAAATAATTTCAAGTTAAGTTCAAATAATAAATAATATGTATAGCATACAATAAATTATTTCCTATCTATGTACTCGTCACGAGGCGAATGGCGTGAAACAACAGTGTTTAGTAACAATCAGTTTATTAATAAAAATGAAATGAAACATTTTTATCAATATTATCACAATGGCAATACATTATTGTTTCCAACAAACCAACTTTAATAATTTAGAACGCCAGATGATTAATATAAATATACCACCAAACTGTAAAATTATCTTCTAGAGATAAGATAGAGATAAGATAGTAAAATAAGATAGAGTAGAGAAGAAGAAATGGTGGAACAAACTCTCCAGCAACGCAAGCCTGTCTGTATGGTTTGAAGAACCGATTCTATACAAAATTAATACATGAAGTAAAAAAAGATTCTATATGTACCCATGTTGGCGGGCACAACCCTTCATACCCATACCTATTATTCAAGATGCTAAAAAAAGAAAAATGGTTAAGCCTATTTAAAATAAAAGAATTATAATGTTTCCATTCGGTGAAAATAGCATATTTGACAAAATCTCCCAAAATGATAAATTTACGTACTGCCACAGTTTATGGAGGGAATACAGTAAGATTTTAGTTTTGGTAGAAAAACGTGAAAACGTATTGCTTCTTTTAGATTTTAGACATCGACAGAATATTACAAAAAAACATTATTAAATGAAAGCCTTATAATTTCATAAGGTCGGTATGTTAAATAAGAATAATTATGCGTGGTAGCTGCTATTCACATTCATTATTTTATTTTCCTTGCTTTATGATTCCACAAATTAACTAAACGAAAATTTTTGATATTATATATTTTGTGACTTGGTATGAGACTGTCTGAGAAAATTTACAGTGACGTGAAAACATTCTCAGTACTCTCTACCCCTGCTTCTTTTAGATTTTTTTAACGTCGACACGACAACAGAATGTCAAAATAAACGATATTAAATGGAAATCTTGTAATTTCAGAAAGTAGGTAATTTAAATATGTGCAGTTAAGTGTGACGGCTGTTATTTAAATTAATTACATTTATTCCACATCAATCTTGAGCGAAATCATTTTTGTTGTAATTTTATTTTAAAGTGGACGCCTAAAAGAGCCTTATTAAACTTCTTTCTATTCCTATCGCGAACAGACCATAGGATTCGTTTGCTATAAATACCGATGTGTTTAAAATATAGATGAATGTTGTATGTTTTATGTCATATTCTCAATCAAATCCTGCTAATGTATGAAAGATAAATAAGGACGTGCTGTGGCAAGCCACTTCAAACAGTGTATTCTTCTTCCTGCCCTATTTCCAAGTTATTTCTGGTCGCCGCAATATTTTTTTGCTTATGTTCCTCTCTGTCAGTCATCATATCTACTATCCACTTTTTTCTTATTAATATCATCTTTCAGGTGATCAATTATTTTTCCTTCATCTATACCTATTCGCCTCTCCATCCATACCCCATGTCTCAGCAGTAGGACGAGAAAAATGCTAGTGATGATGATGATGATGCTGTACTATGGAACGTTTGCAGCGGTTTTTGGTTAAATTGGCTAAACAATAGAAAGAGAAGAGTATGTTAATATGTATATTACTACATTGCAAATCGATTCAACATTACTTTTGCATTATCAACTATTTATTACACTACTAAAAAGCGAATGTTTAGCTAATGCTGTCCTTAATGATCTATTAAATTGCTAACATTTATATGTGGTAGTCTCAAGTTACGCTCATCAATAAATTACTTGTATTTTATGATGATTAGCTTTAGATGACACTTCTCCTTTTCGTGTTTTTCATCGTATATATTTGTCGAGATATTATTTCTATTTATGATTATTTATGGCAATGTTCTTGTCAGATATCGCTGGATTTCTTTCTAAATTGAACATTTACATCTCAAGAGAGAACATCAACTTAATTAAAGTTACTTTAAATGCACTGTCGTGATATTGTATATTCAGTTTGACATTATGATATAGCTAGTTTAAGTATTTTCCCATAATCATATAGTATAAATAAGACATAATAAACACGTATAAATGAATGAATAAACAATCGATTTTTTATCGAAAACTATCTAATTTTGACTAATCCACATACAACTTACAGACCATAAATATTGTTTAAATACCATCCCCGCTGCGATTTCTCCCACGTTCCGCGGGAAGGGAATTTCCTCGAACTGAAAACTCCAGCACTAGAGCTCGTATGGTGATGGCTTTCATTTCAAGAACAAAAACACTTGGAGTTATAAATGTATTACTTTACCTCTTTTGCGTATTTATTTTCACTGGTGGACACTTTTAGGAACACGTTATTGTTGAAAATACGTCTCTATTTTACCAAGTATTTGTATGACTGGACATAGAGCGATCAATCGCCTGTCTTAGATCTGACCAAAATAACAAAACATGTGTATCGAATACAAAATGATATATTTTGCATATAGGTTGTCGAAAAACCCGAGTAGTCAGTTCGACTTTTAACGTTTTCTGTAAATACCTGTGTCTCATGGTTTTGCATGCATTCTGAGCGAACCTATGTCCTGGACAAAAAGTAGCCCTGTATCCGTCCGATAAAGGGCTTCTTTATCATGTAAGTTAGGATACAAGGAGGATATTAAAATATCGATTATTTAAGTAAATTCTTACCGGAACCCTGTCATCTCCACTACAAATATTGAGTAAAATTTCATAAAAACAACTCGATCTTGAGGTTCAAATAGATACTCTAACAAATTCACAAAGGTCAGTGTTAAGTATTTAATGTTTACTTAACAATTACCGTCACAATCAAGGTCACATGTACATCAATGGATGCGGTAAGTAGGCTCTTTGAGAAATGTAGGAAGCTGTTGGATATGTGAATAGAAATGTGAAGTTTCAAGGAAATCTTTGAGTCTTTTTAATTAGTAAAGTAGCTTAAATTCTTGTTATTGTAATAAAGGTAACTCTGTATTTAGATACACATTGATAGAAATAACCTCGGCACAATTAGTTTACGACTTCCACAATTAAAACCGTCTTGTATTTAACATCATCTGTCTAGCCTTTTCCCAACTGCGTTGAGGTCGGTTTCCAGTCTAACCGAATGCAGCTGAAAACCGGTGTCATTACATGGAGCGACTACCTGTCTGATCTCCACAATACAGTTATCCGGGCAACCCCTTAGTAAGACTGGTTGTCACACCGGTTTCCGCCTTCTGACTACCCGTAACGACTGTCAAAGATGTTTAAAAATCACGGAAAAACTAGTTCTAGTAGTAGGAGAACATTCTGAGGTAAGTAGAATTTAAATATGTTACCACTGACAGAGGAAAATTTTTTTACAATCAGCAACTAGATTGATTGGCAATTAATATTGTACCATGTGAAAAATAATGTGAGTGTATGTAGGTACTTAGTAGAAGTAGGTAGTACAGTACCTGTTGATACTGATGCTAACTAACAACTTATTGAATTTTAATATATTAATAAGTAGTAATAAAAATAGTAGTAGTGGTTTCCCTCAAAAGATGGTCTTTTCGAAAGAACGGCCTCAGAATCACTCAACATAATTATACATACATACATGAAAAAGGTTCTAACCATTTGACTTTGATATAAAATTCGCGATGTAATAAATGTACTTAAACTATTTTTGTGTTGTTTACAAAGTGACGCAAACATAAATATACTTAGAAGTAAATAGATCCCAACAAAAATGTTCTTCACACTAGTACATAAAGTATTTGCCAAACTGTTTCGTACCTACGTGCGATAAATATAAACATCTTCTAAAGCGTACTGTAGAAAAGTTAGTCACGAAAAGGAACCTTTGCATAATTTTCTCTGAATACAATTTTCACAACGATATTTTCTAGTGAAAAGACCAGGTTTAGCAAAATGCTAGCACTGCAATTTTGCGATAATTAAGATTTTTTTATGGGGCATCAATTTTATAATATTTGTATAGATTACCAAGTTGCGACCAATCCTCGCACACTTTTATAGTTTTTGAGTGTTACATAAATTAAAATAAAAAATAAAAAACTATTCACTCATGTAAATATGCACATTTAGAATGTTAATTAAGTGCATCTTTTATCAGATAAAAATATTTTCATATTAATTAGAATAATTTTATTGTTTTAATGTCGTCTGATTTAGTTTTATGGATTTTTAAATACTATTTCTGCATCCGGTTAATCTAGACAAGATAATTTTATTTGAATATTTCTTCGCCATGTAAATAAATAATCGTGAGTTGTTAATCCTGGCGTGAACGTCACACATCAGACAGGATTATTTGCAAAATCTATATATTTCATTGTCTGCAACAACTCTACACAGATATAAAGATTATGCGTTCTTATAACAACCATAATTATCAATTTTCCAGATAATTTGTAAAGTTCACATACCTATATTATAGGAAATAGGACTATATTACATGAATCATGTCAAGTGATGTAATATCTTAGTATTTAAGAGTAGTTTTAAGTTTATTCATCTATAATATAAAAATGAATCGCTAAATGTGTTGGTAAGCGCATAACTCAAGAACGGCTGGACCGATCGGGCTTATTTTGGTCTTAAAATGTTTGTACAGATCGAAAGAAGGTTTTAACGATGAGAAAATATGATTATAAAAAAAATCAGAATCCGCGTACGAAGTTGCGGGCAGAAGCTAGTGTACATATATAAGTAAGCATAGATTATGTAAAGTGAAAAAAAATGTTACTAAATATATGATGTTAATTAGGTACTATAAAAGTATTTATTTTTCTGATGTTTTTCAGCTGGATATCAGTGTTTTACCTAGAGTAGTCATTCCTTCTATTTGACCTCTTCAAGCCAGTTAGCAGGCAACCCAACTAGGCGAAGTTCAACTAAACAGATAAAAGACAGCAAAAGGCTTATACCTATACGTTTCTCATCTACTGTAAATTTAGCTTAAAGATGAACATGGGTATTAAAAATAACTAAGTATGCGTGTCACACACACACATATATATTTGTACATATATTGGTACAGACGCCTTGTCCAGACTAATATTGATGTGATACACTCCTTAGCCCTGAATGTCAGCATCGAATTAATATTGAAACAACAACAATTCACGTCAGTTCCTCCAACCAAGTGCATCATGATGAATGATTGCATGCAACTATGTTAATAGTTTTATGTTAAAATCTTAGCTGTGTTTATAATCGTGGATGACCTTTCCAATACTGCGCTATGAAGTCTAAGTAGTTCAGGAACTCGGTGCAGTCACGATTGATGACACCGTTCACGTCTTTAATTTACATTTAAGTTAAAGCCGATGATACAAAGCTTATTGTATTTTAATTTATTAAAATTTATTATGATATTAAGCCATTTATTGCAACTAGCTGTTTCTCACGGGTTTGCTAGCGGCTTTAGGAAATTTCTTTATGCATCGGTTCTTCTACCAATTTCACTTATGCAGAGGGTCATAATTTTGTGGCAGTAATTTCTGAACGAATTCTGATAGCTTATAGGGTTTCATATCAACAGGAATTATGTAATTACTTAGCATTAGTGTAACTTGGTCTTGGCATTTTTGTTTTAGGTACTTATTGGTGATTTCACTATTATTAGAATACCTAGTATAAATGGACTTTTCTAGTGACGTCTGTTCATAAATTCTCAATTTAATGTGTTGTGTTGGTTTATGTGAGCTTGGAATTAAAAGGTTATGCTAGACTCCTATTGTTGTGTTTCCTCTTGATTCTAGAGATACCTACTGTAAATATGTAGTCGTTGCAAACATATATTTTAAAAAACTTTAATAATTAGACTAAGATCTTAAGTTACATACATACGCTTAATAAATTTACAAAAAGTATTAACTCTTGGATAGATTATTATGAAACATAGTAATTTTAAATCTGAGAATATCCTGGTTTAGCACTTTAAAGTTGAAGTATGCCTACGTGATAATGGAATTATAACGAATAGCAAGTTATGTGATGTCATGCGGATATTTTAATTTACATAAGTTCGGTAAAGGCTTTCAATCTGCTCACAACGCCATCTGGTGTTACGGGTCGTTACTAATTTGTAGTAGTGTTTGCTTTCGAATTTCGATTCATCACGAATGAAGTTGGTCTATACATAAACATGGGCTTAGTATTTTATATCTATTAAAAATTGATGCAACCATGTTTTATAGGTATACCTGACTTAATTTCAGGGAGATGTTCAATTCAACAGTGCGTGAGTAATCGTCATACGTTTCAGTCAAGAAGCAACAATGTGCTAAAATCTATCGTATAGGTGCACATGACTCAAAAAAGTTTCAGGCTAGCTACGAATTTAATTAAAGAAGTCTTGCTTTTTTTTTAAATAAAATATAAAGCAAATTGAGAACCTCTTCCTTTTTTCTGGAAGTCGGTCAAATATTAACAGATGTTTTTCTTTATTATAATCACTATCTTCAGCTATGCGTATGATTTGAATTCCTAATATAAACATCTTGTACCTGTTACGTAATTAATTATGTCATACAATAGTTTTAATAAAAGCAGTAATTTAACCTTTATATAAGAATATATCATGTACTAACTTTATGTGCTATCTATAGAAAATCAATGTAAAAAGGTTCCGTTAGTCAAAGAGTTTGTAAGCGCCTTGTATGCTTTTATAGCTCGTGCATGCGTTAACGTTATAAAGTCTTACATTTTATAACGGGGCACCGATTACCAGAATTCTTGATAAAAATTTATCAATGCTCTATGTTTTAATTGATTCGTTGTTTTCATCGTGTAAAAGATTTTTCTTATCGAGCTTTTGTTAATGGGACCAATTTTTGCGAATGTCAATTATCAACATATACCTACTTAGCTCAATCACTGAATTAGCTGATGAAGACTAATACATAAGCCCTGAATACATCGGTTCAAGAATCTAGAGGACTAATAATACTTAAGTACATACTTTGTTTCAGTAAAGACTAACTTTCTATTTTGATTCGAAAAAGTGTCAGGTTTAACACTACAACACTATCTTTCAATAAGTTGTTGTGAGTTATACCTTGGAACCTGCAATAGCTAATTAAACTTGTACAAAGTTACATATAGGTATTATGTAAACACAAAATTAATTATTATAGTTTGTTTTTCTGAACATATGTGGTGATCTACGTATAAGTAAAATGTTTTCTCACTATAAAGATAAGTTTTTAGTTCTGCTTTTTCATTATTCTTTTTGTTTAAAGTCGACTCTCTGTACTGTAAATACATGCTATAATTAGTTTACAATACCTCAAAATATTCTAAATATTCCGAAAGTCCAAATATTTAATAAATGTACCTATACCTATTAACATATAACCATTTTCAAGTACATTTAACAAATCACCAAACATCTATAGTATAGTATATACAGTCACACCGTAATCAGGTAAAAAGGTTGTAAACCGAAATTGTGCATCTAGCAAACGCAGTGATCCCACCACCGTTTGATGTACAAAAGGTTAGTGGTTTCGTCACAGTTATTTTGTAACCGTTTTAAATAACGAAGGTTCAAGCACTCGTGTCAGAGAGCCGCACACATTGCCACCCGTCGCACGATGACAATACTCGAACATTGAGTAATTTATAAAACAAACTTTGAATCTTATGCATACTTGATCTTTTGAGTTTACAATTATTCAAGGTCGTGTGTGCAATTTAGAAAAAAATACATTATATTTAGTTTTTTATATAACTACATAACTACTCGATGTCGCCGTCAATGCCATTGCGTGTGCTGCAGTAGCTTATGATGATCGTTTCGGACATTACGGTAATTTTAGTTTTGAAGAGGTTATAAAAACGTAATTTTATAGTGCTTTGATTGACACCTACTTGATTTTTGGTAATCAACTATTTTCTAATAGGTATCTCTAAAATGATTTTTCATAGATTTCACAGATTGTAGGTGCATGCAACATCATCCACTTTTTCTTTAATTATCTATTCCTTGTCTATCTTCTGTCTATTATAACCAAATACATACTCGTATACATATCATGATAAGGGAAGGATTCTACCAAACTGGTGCTATATATCTTTTAGGTGCTACTATACGTCCTATAACACTAAATGCACTTAAACGGATGCGGGAACCTTCGCGACCGTGCGTTGTGTGCGTTGGCATTTAGATACATTTACGAAACATACATTGAACACTAGATATGTGAAACTAAGCCTAAAACTATTGCGTCAACGTCTAAATGCTCTTATAGTTGTCCTGTAGTGGATATGAAAACCACTGGAAAGAATAAAACTAAAAGAAAATTGTGTGAAAACTAGCTAATGGAAAGTAAATAAGGATGTTGTTATTAATTGTTACTATTTAATGCAATAACTTACGAGCGTGTTGATAACAGTCATACAGCTGTCAATTAGTAATCCAATCAAACGCTCGCCGCTTTATGCCCGTACTTTATGACTTGACTAACATAAGCCTTTTACATGTGTGTGTAAAGAATACGTTTGCTGATGGTAATATCAACCGATTCTTGTGTATGTACCTGGAATTGGTTATTATTGGTACCTTTATAATTTTTCCTCACACATTTTATTTGTAACTAGGAGCTATGTACAACTATCCACCAAAATTGTCTTGCCATTTTCCCAATCTTAATTGGTTATATGTTCGTTCCTTTTTTCTCAGTCATATTAACATTCACATCCTTATATTTCCTTTACTCACTTATGCACGGGGATGCCTGTGTGGGTACTTGCTACATGATTCATTAAACAATCAGAAAACTATATCTTTGCGATTTTGATTCAAAGCATACTGCATGCATAGTCTGAATTTTCATTTTAAGTTAGCTAAAAAATTACGTAGCTCAAAGACAAATAAGTAGTGTGGATACAATCTTTGGCAACAGATAAAAATACCTATATAAAATTACGACTGAAAAAATTGCATACAAAATGCAATCACAGAACTGCAAACGCTTATGTATATACTTGCGTAAAGTCAAGTGTAAAATTGTAGTGATAATAATAGCAAGTTTAAAAATGTATGTAGATATACATGTTACGCAAAATATTTGTGTAATGTTAGATTTCGTTAAAAACATCGTGATTTTGCGAGCAGTCGTCCTTGTGAGGTAAACACGCAGCTTTATGCGCTGTCCTCAAATAACAATAACGAACGTCTTTGAATAGACAAAAACCTTTTTATTTTATATTTTATTACCCTGCCACTACTTAGCTGTATATTATTTTAAGCACTAATTATTATGGAAAATTCTTCCTTATCAATATTTATTTTAATAAAAATTATATATACTTAGCTACAATGAATAGGAATGCCGCTAATTAAATAAATGGTGGAGTCACGATTTCTTGATTTTGAATATGTATTAATTTTAATCAAATTTAAATACTCGTGGTGCGAAATTATTTGAAAACTTTCAAGGAAACCTTTTAAAGGATGAGAACTTCTTGTCTGTACCAAACGAGTCACAAGGTGGAAGCCTTATAAGGTAAGAACGTAATTAATATACGTATAGAAAATAGTGTGAAGTGAGAAAGGGTAAGCGCACCCTCGTTATCATCGACTGTACAGCAGTAATTTTTAATTTAGTTATGGTATTGTTTTAGTTTTTTCCAGACTTATGTAAATAGGGAAAAACTAAACATGCAGACGACAACAGGTCACCCTATCCGAATCTGTAAATTTTTACCATTACAATATTCACCTTCCACTATTGTGATAAGGTCGAAATTTATTGAAGAAATTTGATAGATTGAGGTAGATTGATGTTCTGTCTGTACCTACAGATCGTATGTCGACTTGTCAATAGCCGGGTCCACACCAAATGATCCATCGATCCACGCTCCGCGATCCTGGATCGCGCACGTCTCCAATACGTTCGCATGGATCGCGCGCGGCACGTCCACACCGCCTGCATCTTTGGATCGCGCTCATGCCGCGCGCAATCGGAGCGCAATGGATCGTCCGGTGTGGACCCGGCTAGTCGTGCTAAGACGCTCTGTAGTAGCTGTTATGTGATTTTTCTTATAATGAGCTTGGAATTAAAAGTAGGCCCTTCTTCATAACGATTTTATCATAAATGGGATAAAACTCATGAAACTGTATACAGGCGCATAAAATCCACTCCGGAATAATTTTAGTTATGACGTGCAGGAATCGAACCCGTGACATGTAGTACAGTAGAAGAATACGCAAAGCAAGAATTGAAAATGCTTGATCAATTTTGATTTGCTTTATTGAATGTTGATTTTGTTACGAATCTAGACTGAATCCCAACAAAGGATAAAATTTTCTATAGTTTTGTGAGCAGTGTACATTCTATAAGATGATTTTTCACTTTCAAAAATAAAACCAATAAATATAAAAAATGTATTTTATTCATTGACAAATAAAATTTTAAAATACAAAAGTAATATACAAAATTATAAAAAAAGACGTCCTTATGGCACGTGAATTTAGAATCGGATCGCTATTGAGATCCCTTGTACTGCGATGATATGATACATTCTAGTTTTGTCAGTAGTTCTACGGGAGTATTAACTATTTACAAAGGTTTTCGGTGTAGGTTTAAGGCCGTAACCAATAACCTATCTATCTCTAGATTTGCTTACTAGAGATAGAATTTTGACATTAGCTCCATACAAGTAATGTTAGATTCCTATCTCCAGTAAGCAAATTTAGAGATAGACAGAATATTGAATTCTGCAGTTATTGTCCTAGGGAGGTCTTGGGCTGGAAGCCGTTGGGGCCGGCGGTGAAGGTGACGGTGTAGTGCTTGCCGTCGGGAGCGACGTACGCGTATGACCCGGTGACGGTCAGAGCTGCGTTCTCTGACTGAGGGTTGTCGAGCTTGCCTTCTTCCTGTCTGGAGGTACCATCGCTGGTCTCGTAGCTGTGGGGAAAAAACAATTGTACTTCTGTGTCTACTGGTTGGTTGATTGAGGGGTCATAATTAATTTATTTGATGGCTACGTATAATAGTTTTATATTTACAATTTTCTTCTTATGTCAAAAATAAGATTGTCAGCTCATTTTTATTAAGTGCCCGTTTCCAGGATTTTTTTCCTAAAAATGTTAATAGGTATATTTGAATGATTTGTTCCTTTGATAAAAGTATTAATTTTCTATACAAAAGACTTCAACGCGCTCAATGTTGTATTCTTTTTCCTTACGTGGAGTGACTAATATGGAACACTTCATAAAAGAATAACTAAGTTCCAATAATTATTTTTCTGAAACTATTATTAGCTAATTATAAAATAAGGTAGGCAGTTTGAAGTAGTATTTATAAATGTTTACTTAAAAAGGTTTTACAAAGGTACGTTATTTTTAAGATTTACAATGGGAGTTGTATAATGTTAGGTAGTTACGTCACAAAGGGTCATCACCTACTCTTAACTCGACTCGTTTCGCAACAAACGGTTACATTTGCCATCTGATTAAGTAATTATGTTTATCTTTTAAAATACATTACTTTAAATGTCACGGTAAACGATGTGTTTAGCCAAGTGCTTATTCTGCTAATTAATATTATTCTTTGAACTTAGTAACTTTTAGCAACAATGTCAATAAAGGTTAAACATATTTTATTGATGGTCTTAGCTACTA
>NWSH02000078.1:143240-158360 GCA_002382865.2 Heliothis virescens | reverse complement strand
GGATGGTACGGCAATGTTTGCTTTGCGCTCGACTTGGCGGGGGCACTGCCGTGCCCCCAAATTCTAGACTGAGGTCTTTAGTTACATATCTATACTTATATTATAAAGCTGAAGAGTTTGTTTGTTTGAACGCGCTAATCTCAGGAACTNTCCATTTATTGAGAAAGGTTTTAGGCTACTTTTTATCCGACAGACATTTTAGGGACGCCGGTGGAACCGCTGGAAAAAGCTAGTGCTTAATAAACTTACAAAAGTAATAATTCTTGGATAGATTATTAGGAAACATAATCATTTTAAATCTGAGAATATCCTGGTTTAGCACTTTAAAGTTGAAGTATGCCTACGTGATAATGGAATTATAACGAATAGCAAGTTATGTGATGTCATGCGGATATTTTAATTTACATAAGTTCGGTAAAGGCTTTCAATCTGCTCACAACGCCATCTAGTATTACGGGTCGCTACTAATTTGCTGTAGTGCTTGCTTTCGATTTTCGATTCATCACGAATGAAGTTGGTCTATATATACACATGGATTTAGTATTTTATATTAAAAGTTGATGTAACTATGTTTTATATACCTGACTTGGTTTCAAGCTGATGTTCAGTTCAATAGCGCCGTGAGTAATCGTCATATGTTTCAGTCTAGAAGCAACAATGTGCTAAAATCTATCGTATAGGTGCACATGACTCAAAAAGGTTTCAGATTAGCTACGAATCTACTTATAGAAGTCGTATCTTTATAAAAATATATATAGGGTCAAATTGAGAACCTCTTTCTTTTTTAGGAGCCGGTCAAATATTGACAGATAACGTGATGCTTTTCTTTATTTTAATCAACACTATCTTCAGCTACATTTTTGTTTGTTATAAACCGATGATGTTCTATTAGCTTCTAAATATTGAAATTAACTAAGAAACAAACTAATCTGTTTGTTAAGAAAAATTTTAGTTTTGTAAAATTGTATAAAAGTATTAGCTGTGGCTAATAAAGTCCACCGATCAAAGAGTTTGTAAGCGCCTTGCATGCTTTTATAGCTCGTGCATGCGTTAACGTTATAAAGTCTTACATTTTATAACGGGGCACCGATTACCAGAATTATTGATAAAAATTCATCAATGCTTTACGTTCAAATTGATTCGTTGTTTTCATAATGCAAAAAAAAAATCTTTTCGAGCTTTTATTTATGGAACCAATTTTTGCGAATGTCAATTATCAATATATACCTACTTAGCTAAGCCCTGAATACATCGGTTCAAGAAAATAGAGAACTAATGATACTTAAGTACATACTTTGTTTCAGTGAAGACTAAACGTTCACTTTCTATTTTGATTCGAAAAAACGTCAGGTTTAAATTACCTACAACACTATCTTTCAATAAGTTGTTGTGAGTTATACCTTGGAACCTGCAATAGCCCATTAAACTTGTACAAAGTTACATATAGGTATTATGTAAGCACAAAATTAATTATTATAGTTTGTTTTTCTGAACATATGTGGTGATCTACGTATAAAATGTTTTCTCTCTATAAAAATAAGTTTTTAGTTCTGCTTTTTCATTATTCTTTTTGTTTAAAGTCGGCTCTCTTTACTGTAAATACATGTTATAATTAGTTCATAATACCCCAAATTCCTGATGTTCTAAATACTCCCAAAGTCCAAATATTTAATAAATGTACCTATACATATTAACATATAACCATTTTCAAGTACATACATTTAACAAATCACCAAACATCTATACAGTCACACCGTAATCAGGTAAAAAGGTCGTAAACCGAAATTGTGCATCTAGCAAACGCAGTGATCCCACCACCGTTTGATGTACAAAAGGTTACTGGTTTCGTCACAGTTATTTTGTAACCGTTTTAAATAACGAAGGTTCAAGCACTCGTGTCAGAGAGCCGCACACATTGCCATCCGTCGCACGATGACAATACTCGAACATTGAGTAATTTATAAAACAAACTTTGTATCTTATGCATACTTGATCTTTCGAGTTTACAATTATTCAAGGTCGTGTGTGCAATTTAGAAAAAAATACATTATATTCAGTTTTAATATAACTACATAACTACTCGATGTCGCCGTCAATGCCATTGCGTGTGCTGCAGTAGCTTATGATGATCGTTTCGGGCATTACGGTAATTTAGTTTTCAAGACGTTGTAACAACATTATTTTATCGTGCTTTGATTGATACCTACTTGATTTTTGGTTATCAAATATTTTCTAATAGGTATCTTTAAAATGATTTTTCATAGATTTCATAGATAGTAGGTGCAACATCATCCATTTTTCTTAATTAATTTATTCCTGATCTATCTTCTGTCTATTATAACCAAGTACCTTTATCATGATAAGTGAAGGACTCTGGTAGAATCCTTCTGGTGCTATGTATCTTTTAGATGCAACTATACGTCCTATAACACTAAATGCACCTAAACGGATGCGGGAACCTTCGCGACCGTGCGTCTTGTGTGCGTTGGCATTTAGATACATTTACGAAACATACATTGAACACTAGGTATGTGAAACTAAGCCTAAAACTATTACGTCAACGTCTAAATAGTCTTACAGTAGTCCTGTAGTCGACATGAAAAAGACTGGAAATAATAAATTTACTAAAAGAAAATCGTGTGAAAACTAGCTAATGGAAAGTAAATAAGGATGTAGTTATTGATTAATACTATTTAATGCAATAACTTACGAGCGTGTTGATAACAGTCATACAGCTGTCAATTAGTAATCCAATCAAACGCTCGCCGCTTTATGTCTGTACTTTACGACTTGGCTAACATAAGCCTTTACATGTGTGTGTAAAGAATACGTTTGCTGTTGGTAATATCAACCGATTCTTATGTATGTACCTGGAATTGGTTATTATTATTACCTTTATATTTTTTCCTCACCCATTTTATTTGTAACTAGGAGCTTTGAACAACTATCTACCGAAATTGCCTTGCCATTTTCCCAATCTTAATTGGTTATATGTTCGTTCCTTTTTTTCTCAGTCATATTAACATTCACATCCTTATATTTCCTTTACCTATATATATATATTTTTTATTTTGTTTGTTGACTGTGGTCTGGGTGTTATAATATGTATCTATTTATTTATAAAAATAAAATATATTCTCAATTATATGTAGTTTATCAGTTGTGTTAGCACCCATAACACAACCTAATTAATAGCTTACCATGGGGCTAGCCGACCGTGTGTGAAAAGGTGTCCCGATACATTATTATTATTATTTACCATTTATCTAATAACATATACACGGGGATGTCTGTGTGGGTACTTGCTACATGATTCCTTAAACAATCAGAAAATTATATCTTTGCGATTTTGATTCCTTTTAAGTTAGATAAAAAGTTACATAGCTCAACGATAAATAAGTAGTGTGGACACAATCTTAGGCAACAGATAAAAATACCTATATAAAATTACGACTGAAAAAATTGCATACAAAATGCAATCACAGAACTGCAAATGCTTATGTATATCTTGCGTAAAGTCAAGTGTAAAATTGTAGTGATAATAATAGCAAGTTTAAAAATGTATATACATATAGTTACGCAAAATATTTGTGTAATGTTAGATTTCGTTAAAAACGTCGTGATTTTGCGAGCAGTCGTCCTTGTGAGGTAAACACGCAGCTTTATGCGCTGTCCTCAAATAACAATAATGAAACGTCTTTGAATAGACAAAAACCTTTTCATTTTATATTTTATTACCCTGCCACTACTTAGCTGTATATTATTTTAAGCATTAATTATTATGGAAAATTCTTCCTTATCAATATTTATTTTAATAAAAATTATAAATAGGTACAATCAATAGGAATGGAATCTAATTAAATAAATGGTGTAGTCACGATTTTTAGATTTTGAATATGTATTAATTTTAATCAAATTTAAATACTCGTGGTGCGAAATTATATAAAACTTTTCAAGGCCCTTTTAAAGGATGAGCACTTCTTGTTTCGCAAGGGGTACATGGTAAAGATCTGTTAAATTTCTTTAATATATTTTCAACTTTATCATAGAAGTGGAAGGTTGATGTGCGATTGGTGAAATTTGTCTGATTTGGGAAAATAAAAACATACTCGCATGTTTTGTTTCTTTCCCCTTTTATTGCACTTGTGATTATAAAAATGACTGCCTTGTTGGTCTAGTTGTCGCATAGTCAACTGCTGTGCACGGGTTCGATTCCCAGGTCGGGCTGAAATCGCCTGCACAGAGCAGCCCGGAGTTAGAAGTTGGTGATTGATACACCCGTGCATCGGAGAGCACGTTAATGTCGGTCTTGCGCCTGATCTCTCTCCGGTTGTGTCGGATTTTCCGTCCCATAGGGTTATGAGAGCGTAAAGGAATAGTTAACCGGAACTTTAATAATATTTCTCGAACGTACACATACGAATAACATCCAGGTTTGGAATAATTTACCTTATTATGTGTGGGAATCAAACCTCCGCCGTTCCAAAACTGACGATCATTATGTCATATGTAAAGCAACAAATGAAAATGCTAGATGCTTTTGATAATTTTTGTAATACTAATCCTTAATAAATTCCTTAATACAAATAATTTTTAATAAAATCCTGAAAAAGGATACTATACGTTTTCAGGTGGTTTTCATAAATAGTCAGCGTTCTATAAAAAAATCTGTAATAAATAAAACCAACAAATATAAAAAATGTATTTTATTCATTGACAAATAAAATTTTAAAATACAAAAGTAATATACAAAATTATAAAAAAAGACGTCCTTATGGCACGTGAATTTAGAATCGGATCGCTATTGAGATCCCTTGTACTGCGATGATATGATACATTCTAGTTTTGTCAGTAGTTCTACGGGAGTATTAACTATTTACAAAGGTTTCGGTGTAGGTTTAAGGCCGTACCCAATAACCTATCTATCTCTGGATTTGATTACTAGAGATAGAATTTTGACATTAGCTCCATACAAGTAATGTTAGATTCCTATCTCCAGTAAGCAAATCCAGAGATAGATAGAATATCGAATTACGCAGTTATTGTCCTAGGGAGGTCTTGGGTTGGAAGCCGTTGGGACCAGCGGTGAAGGTGACGGTGTAGTGCTTGCCGTCGGGAGCGACGTAAGCGTATGACCCGGTGACGGTCAGAGCTGCGTTCTCTGACTGAGGGTTGTCGAGCTTGCCTTCTTCTTGCCTGGAGGTACCGTCGCTGGTCTCGTAGCTGTGGGGAAAAAATCAATTGTACCTCTGTGTCCACTGGTTGGTTGATTGAGGGGTCATAATTAATTTATTTGATGGCCATATATAATAGTTTTTTATTTAAAATTTTCTTCTTATGTCAAAAATAAGATTGCTAGCTCATTTTTATTAAGTGCCCGTTTCTAGGATTTTTTTTTCCTAAAAATGTTAATAGGTATATTTGAATGATTTGTTCCTTTGATAAAAGTATTAATTTTCTATACAAAAGACTTCAACGCGCTCAATTATTGTATTCTTTTTCCTTATTATATGGAGTGACTATGAAATACTTTATAAAGGAGTAACTTGGTTCCAATAGTTATTTTTCTGAAACTACTATTACCTAATTATAAAATAAGGTAGGCAGTTTGAAGTAGTATTTATAAATGTTTACTTAAAAAGGTTTTACGAAGGTACGTTATTTTTAAGATTTACAATGGGAGTTGTATAATGTTAGGTAGTTACGTCACAAAGGGTCATCACCTACTCTTAACTCGACTCGTTTCGCAACAAACGGTTACATTTGCCATCTGATTAAGTAATTATGTTTATCTTTTAAAATACATTACTTTAAATGTCACGGTAAACGATGTGTTTAGCCAAGTGCTTATTCTGTTAATTAATCTTATTCTTTGAACTAAGTAACTTTTAGCAACAATGTCAATAAAGGTTAAACATATTTTATTGATGGTCTTAGCTACTAGGATAATCTTCGGTACAATTATGCGTAACCAGACTTTAGCACACAAACTAAGTTGCTAATTTAGGCATGTTACTGACCATTTGACCTATGTGGTTTATGGGGAACTAGAAATTATCTATGTATATGATATTATCAGGTTCGAGTCGCTTGTGCCAAATACCATGTGGTCTGTGCACATATGCGCATACCTTGCTTATTGTTTGCGACATTCGCTGGACCTATTGTTCGGAAGATTCTTGAAGATGAACTTTATGTTGATTCAAAGTAGTACCTATTTTTAGATAGCTATCTGACATATAGTGTATATATATATCTGTCAGATTACTATCTAAAACTTTATCTGGAACCTGTCAAACTGGCCGATAGTATTTGAAGTTCTCGGATAATAAGATCCGTATAGCTAACATCAGAATTGGGAAACAAAACAGATATAATATATATGTCTCTCGTTTTAAACAAGATTTTGCTTTGCGTTTTTAAGAATTCACCCATTTCACTCTGTTCGTGGTACCAGATAAAGACGTATCCCATACCTTGATGAGAAGATTAATCTAATTACAAGCTTAGTAATAGCTGAAAGTAAAGTAAAAGTTAGTAAGATAAGGCAGACTTACGCGAAGCTGTAGCCATCGGGCTCCACGTTGCTATCGAAGCGCAGGATCTGCACGTCTTGTGGGTTCTGCTGCGGGGCGGCCGCGCACACCGCTACTAGCACGCAAACCAACGCTACCTGTAGGTATAGAAAAGTTATAGTATTAAAGTTTCAATGTCTTTTTTTACAAAATGTATCAAAGTTTTAATGTATTTTTAAATACTTTTCTTTTTTGGAATAGTTGTAGATTGTGTGTAGTTTGATTGTGGTGGAACTTAAGGGATGACTAATAAGAATTTGCGTCTCTAGTTAAATTCTAGCGAGTCTAAACTGAATTAGAAATTGAGCCGGGTTCTTTTGCCAAAAAATAGATTTTTTAATTTGTTACAAACTAGCTTCCACCAGCGGTTTTACCCGAATACCGTGGGAACTACTCCACGAAACCGGATAAAAAGTAGCCTTCCTCGATAAATGGGCTATTTAACACTGAAATATTTTTTTAAATCTGTCCAGTAGTTCCTGAGATTAGAGCGTTCAACCGAACAAACAAACAAACTCTTTAGCTTTAAAATATTAAGTATAGATTGCATTGCTATATGATAAATAGCCACCCTGCTTTGTCGTTTCTTTTTTGGGATATTATTTTAAAAAGTCCATATTTATTGCCATCACACGATATAAGTGAGGTAATTTGTTAATGAATAGCGTTACCATTGCTTTTCATTTGATGATAAGACCTTTCGCGTATATTTTAAATACAAAATTATATTCATGCCTGTACCGAAATGACCGGTGCATTGTACAAACATTACGCGTTTAAAATAATATTTGCTGAACGTTTTCTCTGTTTGCAAGTATTTTGCTTCATGATAAGGTTGAGCAATTCTTCAAGTGTTTATCGAGATGCGTTTGTTTGTCTTCGATTGTTGGTCCAGCTTTGAATGAGCTTTGTAGTGATTTTTCAAAGAGAATAAGGTTAGCTAAATATGTCCCCATAATATTATGTTGGATGAGCATTTTTCAAACTTGCTCTTCGGAATCATTGATGTATATTGCTGATGATAATAAATTAAGTCTATTCACAAATTTATATAAAAGTGAGAAGTACTCTAGGTACTTTAACAATACGTAAAATTTAATGCCATGTTAATTTTAAAAGGAATTTTAAACAAGCTATTATTAAAACAATTCCTAGTACATATTCAAGTACTTCCATTTATAGAAATGGCAAGTTCTTAATGCTATTAGGCAGCGACAGTAACGTTCACAGTTAAACTGACGACCCATTGTTAACTGAAACAGTCAAAGGACTAACTTTCCAAGTACCTACATGCATTATGCTAAGTGGTTTATATTAGAGAACAATCTCTGTGTCTATCCACTCATCGTGTGTCTTTCCAATATTTAAAAATAAATTTATTCAGTATTTAGTAAATTTACCTATTATATTAAGCATTCTAATCTATGTTTTGTTTATGGACTTATGGTCTGAAATCATTATTTTCTATATCTCCAATCAGACCTTTTAAAGGCAAAATCAGACCTTTGGAAGACTACTTTATTGAAATGGTGACACAAAATCGATATTAATATTTATAAGATTTATGAATAAATTATATTATTTAAATTAATATATTCGATTCCAATGATTCCACATCATACACAATTATGAGCAGATATTGAAATGCTAAATAAACCATTACAGCACGCGATGGCACGATAATAACAGACCAGCTGTTGCAACGTAACCCTGGGGTCAGGATTCATCAAGTCACTCCGGTATGACACCTCCACCCATTGTTTTTGCGCATCTTACGACCATTACTACACCTTACAGATACATCACAAAAGGCACGACACACTTTCAGCGACTAATTAAAAAAAAACTTTTAAAATTCAAGCACATCATTATCAAAGGCTTAATGTAATTATATTTAAGTTAAAAATAAATAAAAATCTCGACTCACGTATTTGAGCATGATGCTTAGTTTTCGTCTTGAGTTCAAACTAACGAATGAGTAACTAGTGTAAGATCGTTCATTTTATATATATCCCGAGGTGCAAGCACTTGCAGAAGTCTGACATCATGTGAGGATGGGTCGCGGTGACGCGCTCCTCACTCCACTCTATGTTTTCAAGAGATCTCAGTACTTTTTTATGAACTTTTGAAGAAACCGCAAATCGCTTATTCAACAATACTATAATTTGGAATGCGGTTGATCTATTATCACTGATTAAAACATGCATTTATGCAGTTTTTAAAAAACAGTACTAATCTTGAGGTTGGTTCTTTGCAAAATTGCATTGCTCATAGATTGCACCACATTTTGGGAGAGTTGATACTCTCACAAAGTCTGATATGTGATAAATATTGTCTAGTGCCTTTTAAGACGTGTTTAGTGTTTACTTCAATGATTAATTCAATTGTATTTACATTAATTTTAATGAAATAAATCAAGTATGCATCATTACAGTATTGTCTTGCATTATGTAGAAACGGAATATGCTGCATATAGTTTATGAAGTATTTATGAAATTTTGTACTTTTTGTTGTTTTACTGAACTGTATTGAATACTTTTTTAGAGCATAGCAATTAAAAAAATTAAAACTAGGTTACGCTCAAAAGAAGAAATATTTGAAATCATTGTTAGCATACCATGTGAAGTAGTATCACATATTGCAGTAGTACTTCATTATAAAATGTAATTGAACATAATAAAATCCGTCACAAAATCATGACAGACAGATTAAGAAATAGTACGTGAGTGAAAACACAATGGGTTCGTTTAAAGCTCCGTATTGTCATTATGTCATGTGTTTGCTGAAGCTCCGTCCACGGGCTTAGGTTTAGTGAGAAAAAAGATTATCATTAAATCTGCTAGATTTAAGTTTATGAATGTGCATGTGTATAATTGTTGTGTTAATGATTGTGAAATAAACTGTTGTATCTTTTGCTAAATTGCTAAACTATTTTGTTAATAGACATGCGTATTAAAAAAATAATTACCTACGTTTTTGTTTTAAATTGTAATATACAATTTCAATAAGTGAGGTAGTAAGAGTAAGTAAAATAAATTAGTGTCCTTAAACGTTTTTAAGGAACTTAACTTGAAAAACTAATGAAATATTTAGTTGTTTGCACTTATAACTGAATATTGTGTACTTATAACAGTGTATTTCAAACTCTGTTTCTATTTATTGCTTATGATTATTAATTGTATTATAACATCTTGCTAATAATAACACGAAGACTTATGCAACTCTTGTTTACAATATTTGCAGCATGCATAAAACATTAATAAAACAATATAATATTTACTAATTAGCTATTTATAGCTATGAGAAAATTGTTGCTTAACCATTTTGTATTATGGTATACGGGTGTATACAATATAAAGCAAAAAAAAAAATTATAGATAATTCGAAAATTGAATAAGACGATTGTTTTGACAACTTTTATAAATCCAAAAATGCTAAAAACATTCATTACAAATATACCAGTTAATCCAAAAGGTGACTTCGAGCCGAAAAATATAGATTCCTTTCACAAAAAAATCGACTCTAAAGCAACATTTTCTTTTAAAGAAGTTCAAGCTCTAAGGTAATAATAGAAATCGCAAGACAACACTCTTTGCTCCATAAGTAAAATGTATCAAAAACAAATTCTATTTGTTCTAAACTTTTAAATGAATTTATACTTCTTAATATGAACTTTAAATGTATTTATACTTTTTAATGTAACAGAAGATAAACTAACCATGACCAATAAGTAGTCTAATCATTATTCAGAAACCACAATCTTTTGATTATTTTCATTGAAGAGTCTTTGTGGTTTTGTCATTACTTCTATTTCTTTCTAAGAAGCGAATATTTGCCATATTTGTAGCTGGCAGTCAGTTGGGTTTGGTACAATTTGAAAATCGTCTATAGAATTAAGGAATAGTGAAAATTCCCGTTAGTGAAAACTCCCTTTAGTGAAAATATGGAAACAATTTTCCGTCTCTCTCCTGGTTGGTTGGAGGTTGGTCCTCCATAATATTTTTTTTCTTACAATATTCCAAATATTATTTTCCTTCAGAATTCATAACTTGGTCTCCTAAAATTCAGGAATACGCGTAACCAGTAGATAAACACTTGAAATACAGTAGGTAGTTGTAAAAAAGCTCTTTAACGTAGCTCTTAACTAATTGGTAACAACACAACCTTCAAACACATAATATACTAGACAATACTTCTGTGTATTAACAAAGCCTTTTGCTATCGTATACAGAAGAAAACTACACCCGACCAAGATATTTTTCTCTTATTGGCAACTTCGCTTTACCATGATGAGTGTAATTCTAAGCTTGTATGGCAAATAGTTGGAGAGTCTCAAAGTCTCAAGTTGAGTTACTCAGACAGTATTGGTCAATCTTTGTGTATAATAAACAAGCTGTGATTGTTTGGTAATCAGAAGTAATCAAACGTCGTTGTTTGAACTTTCGACTAGAAATACTTGTATTTTAATGTGTCATAATCATAAGTTTGTATTGAAGTACGTACGTAGTTCCTGTGTTGAATCCTCGGACAGCAACGAAGGTTTTATAGAGATTTTCACACATCGTATATATAAAAATCATATACATATATAATATATAGCATACAATATATTCTATTTGTATGTTTTAGTAATAAATGTGCAAACCATTTCAATAATGGTGTATGAATTTTAGCTTAGTTGCAGATGATGGAGCTTAATTTATCTTTCGATTGCGTGTCTGCAGTAAGTACCAACTTGTATACAAACTTTAAATCTTTAATACCGATTTTTGCAAGATAGTTAAGTACCAAATAGTAAACATTATGTTGGATCATGTGTGAGTTTTTGGATGTGCATGTGAAATAACTAAACTAAATGATCCAACATAATGCTGTAGACGTTTCGTTGACGATGTTAAACTCAATATCTTTCGACAGGGATAAGCTAAACTTAAATGTTGTACAATGCTGACATTGCTATTGTTTACGTCAACATGTACAGACAACAGCAGGTCAATGTATACGAATCTGTAAAATTTTACCAATCAAACGTTAACCTACCTCCATTGTGATAAGGTCGAAAATCGAATGCAGAAATTTGACAGATTATGATAACTTGATGTGCTGTTGTCTGTACAAATACTCTTTGAAAAAATATTTCTATAACACGTCTAGCCTAGTATTTTTCACAAGAGTATACAAGTAAATGTATCACTATGAGTATTAGCAGGTAGGGAAAGGCAGTCTATCTTAACAAAATCTATTATATCTGTTCTTAAAAACAAAGTTCAGTCACACTAGCGTCGCTGTGTTGACTCTTTCTATATCCACCTTACTCTATACCAGCATTATGTCATAGCTTCAGGTATCTCTGCAATAGGATGGTAGACTATTTCTGTTTTACGCACAAACGACAGCAGGTCAACCTACCCGAATCTGTCAAATTTTACCAACCGAACGTTAACCTTCCGCTATTGTGATAAGGTTGAAAATCTGCTGAAGAAATTTGACAGATTGTGGTAACTTGGTGTGCTGTCGTCTGTACTTAACATCCAGGTTACTAACTTATGAATTTAGTTTCTGTTTCAGCTCTTCTCCGGTTTGCATCTGATGCATCTTGTATCAGTTGTAACCGATGTTCTGGGCGCGACAAAACCAGCTCAAATAGTAATTAGTCACATGTAGAACAACAATGTTTATAATAGTGCAAGTAACCGCCAAGTAAACTACTTGTTTATTTCTTATAATACCTTATCTTCTTCCATGCCATTTAATAAATTAGGTTCTTACTTTAAACAAGGTATTAAACGGGGCTAAAGTGGTGCTTCGACCTGACCCATTGCGGCCGTGCTCGCCTATTGACATTTACAATATTGATGTCCCCATATTAAATGTGTATGTATCAAATAAAAGTTTAAGCTCACGAATAAGAGATAGGTTAACGAATATGTACACAGTGCAAATAGGCCATAATATTTATAACTTAATCATATTTCTTTAGAATCGTATTTACAAAGCGTGTGACATAAAATTGAGGTCCTTTATTAATATTCCATCAATACTAAATAATTTTAGTATTACCATACTTAAGTTATAGCTACAAGAGTTTATGTTAAGTATTTGTCATTTAATTTGTATAAATATCTGGCACAAAATAACTTATTTTAAAGTATTTACTAATCAATAACCGGTTGAACATCTAAACTTTATAGAAAAGTTAAACAAAGTTGCTGTTTAAAGTTAGATAATAACTAAATACCCTTAGGTCAAGTTAATGAAGTATAAGATATAAGACAACGGTGACTCATAGCAGCCGATTTATACGTAACAAGATGCTCAACTTTCAATAAAGGTGTTTATTTGTAGTTCAATCGGGTTCACCCTTCATTTACTTTATTAAAATAAGAGCTCCAGGCACCGCCAACAAGTGATGGAAATTCATAGGGACAAAAAATACGTGTTATTAAACTAATATTAGACAGAATATTCAAATTTAACCTTTTTGTTATTTAATTTAGTTAGCTCGTATTCATAGTTTCGTTTAGGCTAAACTTTTTGTGACCCGACCCGTATTAGTTTAACACGACATGATAATTTATTATAGTAGATTACATGTGTATAATTACTATATTATATTAAAAAATATAAATACAGTATCAGTATATAACCGACTGTTTTTATTCGTCATCAAAGCGCTGCATTAACTGTAATAATAGTATTATAGTTTGAACTTCTGACAGATCATGGACGCTCCGGGGTATTTGTACCTACTTATAGCAAACCTATATTCCTTATTCAGGTAATTTTAGGAAAATTACAATTCATTTATTCATTTCATTTATTCATAATCTTATAAAGCAATATAAGCTTACAGTTTACACCAAAGCGCCTATAATGCTATACTAAATATTCTAATTACAATACAGATAAAATTACTATTAATATCACTGAAATAGAATACATGAAAGCAATCGACATTAATATTGAATTGAATTAAATTAAATTATTTAAGATTAAATCGAATTAACAGTTTGTCCAATAATAATGTCATATCTAATTATAATTATTTATATTATAGTCAGTTATATATTATATATCAAATTCATAGCTATCGTTTGCTTTCGTCTAAATAAAGTAGGAAATTTTTAATCACAACATTAGGTGCATCAAAGAATATGTCAACATCATAAGTTTCTATCACTATCTAGTACTTGAATAGCGTGTCCCTTACACCATATATTATAAGATTTTATTTTCATCCGTGGGTGCTCCCACACGCTTAAACAAACGATAAACTAAACTGCGGTTTGGTAAAACTACAATAGTGTCATTAGACTACGTAACAAGTTAATCGTCTGTCTGTCCTTGCAGAATTTTTACTAAATCTAAGATTAACTTGGTGTGACTACTTTTAAGGTTAACTGTTTTACTAGAAAATGAATATTCCTCTTCGATCAAGTCGAAGTCTCGGCGGCCTTTATTTGCTTAGTGAACTTTAGTTATGTAATTTTCTACTTTGTATTTAGTAGTGAATAAATAGGACTTTTTATGTTACTAAACGGAGATTTAGTATGTATCTGCAGACATTCATTCCTTATTTCTGTAAGTATACATTACTTTATATGCTTCCTTAAATTTTGCGTATATCTAGGTCAAATATTTTTGGGGTTCAAAACTTGATTTTACTGTTCGCCGAAGCCGGAACTCTATCGTTTAGGAGTAAAAAAACAGTCATTTGGTGCTTACATAGCGATTGACCAAAGACCGACTATTTGGCTGTTAGGGATAATTACATAAGAAGACGCAAACTATAAAAAAACTTAACATTATTACAAAGTTTATCATGTCATTTTATTAATAACCAATGATTTTAGGAAAAAACTAAACGTAGTCCTTGAAGGCAGACCATTCAAAGATATTGTTTGTCTATTGCGTTTAATCTTTATTTAATTGGGTATTGTGTTTTTATGCATTGGAGCTTTTGACATAGTCAAGGTTGTATAATTATTGTGGATAAAGTTCACTAACAAAAATATTAACTGTTTACATTCTCGTCCTAATGAACGCGCGATCGTAATGCCAAGGCGAATAAACTTCAGTTGATATTTCGATTATTTAGCTATGCATGGGACTGATGTAAAGGTACGCACTGATTACGGCTGTAGGTTTTTGGATAGAAGACAGATCAGAAAGGTTTATTGGATTTCCTCGATTTAGAAAGAAAATATGTATATTCTAACCTTGTCATATTTGAAAATAACTAGAGCTGAATTAAGAAGTTCTTCCTTAATTAAAGTCAGTTAAAAAATGTATGAGTAAATAAAATATCAATTATTTATNGATTTCCTCGATTTAGAAAGAAAATATGTATATTCTAACCTTGTCATATTTGAAAATAACTAGAGCTGAATTAAGAAGTTCTTCCTTAATTAAAGTCAGTTAAAAAATGTATGAGTAAATAAAATATCAATTATTTATGTACTTAGACCTGAATAATGTAACCCTAGAGCTCTAGCACACTGCAGATTTTCGATCGGCCGACAGTTTGATCGGGCAGTTTGGATAC
>NWSH02000078.1:84018-97977 GCA_002382865.2 Heliothis virescens | reverse complement strand
TTGCACCTTGTTCAGTCCTTGAGGAACCATCGGTGGCGTCATAGCTGGAAATAAAATTGGACAGACTAAAAAAAAAAATACCTGGAAACTTATTACGTAAAAATTTTATGATATAGGAATGCATTTTTAACAGACTTCATTTTTTTGAAGATGTGATAGACCCGGCGCCCGTGGCTTGCAGACCTTCATTCTTCATAGTTCAATAAATGTGGCAGCCACGGGCTCTCGCAATAATAAAAGCGTAAATACGTTTTGACTATGTTGAGTGCGAGCAAACAGTCACATCTATAATTTGCCCGTTAACATCGATCAGGCGCTGCTAGAAACATTTTTATTTAAACAAATTACTTTGATATCAATGTTAGCGTTAAATTTAAATGACAGGTTTTTGTTTATATGGGACATAGGTACCGAATAACTATGAAATTGGTTGAGCAGCTCGACTGTTTCATACTTAGGCACTATTTCACTAGTTAGGCAAATAGGTAAGTAATTACTGCGGCATTTACAATATTTGTTCCTATATTTTGGGCCTATGTTGTGATTAATGCCACCAACACAAGGCAACAACAGCTTGAACCACAAGATAGTTTCGTTTTAGGGAAAGACAAGTTTTAGTAATTTGTTTTTTATAAGAAAGGTAAAATGTGGTCGGTACCATTACAAACAAAAATATACATGTACCTAATCTTCAGCAAGAATTATATAATGAAGAACATGACCTCCAGTCAGCTCAAAAGGCGCTATATGCATTATTTATCATTGTGTGAAATCCTGCACAAATTATAATCAAAATTACTATAAAATGTGACGTCGATAAAAATACATAGAAATTTTCAGAAACAGAAAGCGTGTATGGTTTTGCTTTGTTTTAATTTGCATCCAATTGAGGGCTTTTCTCTGGTGAAAAATGTGTATTTTCTCAAACTACTTTTACATTTAACAGTAGGTAGAAAAGACAAGCCGTAACAGACACAAACGGTGAGGGCGCAAAAAAAGTTGAATAGATAAATTATGTCAGACTCCAGTCATAATAAATGTTTATCTAGAAATTCCAAATAAGTTGGTAGACACAACACCTACGCACAGTTCGTATTTTTGTCAGTGTGAAGAAAACTAGTTTACCTATCCCATAAACACAGTCATGTGATGAACGTCCTTGACTTTAGGATGCCACGTGAATTATCTTTTTTGGTCAATTTAATCAGTTGAATGAGGTCGTGATAACATTTAGATCCTAAGATCGAGCTTGCTAAGAAATTCTTCGTATGTTTTTTTTCTGTAACGTCTTTTGCTTAATTTAAAATACTTAATGTACCTACGTTATGTCAATACCTAATGTTCTATGAAGGTGATACCTATACTAAAGCATATTAATACTATATAATTAAGAGAATTTCGTTTTGTTTGCTTGTTTGTTTGTATCCTAAGGGCTCCAAAACTACTGCATCGATTTGAAAAATTCTCACACTGTTAGAGAGGCTATATAGAGAGGCTATATTTTATCCCGGGACACGAGTGAAACCGCGAGGAAATAGCTAATTACAAATAAAATTTATTTTTTATTTATCTCGCATCATACAAACCCTGTATAAAGTCTAAGTTGTATGTGTACCAAGTAAAGTATGTACTAAGTTTTAGATAGACGCTGTTTGGTTAGTCAGACATTCTCGCAATGCTGTTAAAACGAAATTAAATACCAGGAGCTTTTTGCATCTTCTCAGAAATGTAGGCTGAGGGTAATTACAATAATCCAAAGTATAAATAATTTAAGTTCATTTAATAATGAGTAGATACGCTGAATCAAAATAATTAAATGAATTTCACAATGTTTATTTCGTGACTTCTATGTTTTTGGTGATCTAAGCCACGTTGACTGACTGGTAAAGCAGCAGAAAAACAATTGTACTTTAGCCAATATGAATTAAAATATTAAACGGATGATTTAATTTATTGACATTGCAATCTACAAATTGTACGCTAACTTAAGTTTTTAAGCAATTATTAGACATATAATTCCAAATGCAAAATTACATAGAATATTAGTTATATACCTTATGAATATTTGAAGTAAATATCCATTAAGTTCATACCTTATAAGCAATTTTGAACAAAGTTCAATAACCATGTTCAATCATTTCACCAAACACATAGCATGTTAATAGGCACTAATTATTGACATTTTCAGTAGGTATTTCAATGACTAATGTCCATATAGCTATTTGACACTTAAGCTAAAAGTGCTAGTCAACTTTGAACCAATTGCATCATCGATGGTTATTCATCATCAAGTAACGAATACAGATTTAAATAAACGGCTTACATTCCCAGGTCCACATGAAAATACATCTTGTTGCCGAAACTTTTTTCAGCAAAACCTGACATGGGTAATAAATTCCCAGAATATACCAGCCCGTATAAAGTAATCTGGGCTAAAGAACGAGTTATCCCGGAACATCTTAAAATACAAGTCTTATCCGTATTAAGAGTAAAGTAAAATTCGACCTCAATGGAGCTTTTGGAACAGTATTCCTTAAAAAATCGAGGGCATTTACTTCGAGTAACGGAGTAAGGGTACTTGGTGCGTTCAACTTTGAGGAGGCGTACTACATATGTTTTGTTTGGACATGACAAGTGACAATGTCAATGTACAACTTTTTATAAGAACAACTGACATGCATGATGTTTGAGAATGATGAGCTTATAAATGGATTGAAGATCCGGGTTCGATAAGCGTAAACTTATTTTATTGTTAAATCATTGACTACGAAATGTAGTTGTTAGAATCCGTTCGAAACTATTTTGTGGTTCATAAGTTTTAAAAGGTTTTTAAACGATAGTTTTATTGACTAACTGCTTATTTTATTGCATGGTTTTAACAAATAATCGCTATTTTATTAAAAGAATAAACATGAAGGTGAAATAATGGTTGGTAGGTTGATCGCTACATTGATTTAAATATTATGTTGTTTTGGCAGTCGTCATTTTATAACAATGAGTATTACAGCTTCTGAAAAAAAGTAAGCCGCGTCGTTAACTAATTTAAGTATCTATACTAATATTATAAAGAGGAAATTTTGTTTGGTACCAAACAAAGTAATGAATGTAATGAATAGGCTCAAAAAATACTGGACCGATTTAAAAAATTCTTTCACCATTCGAAAGCTACATTATCCACGAGTGACATAGGCTATATTTTATCCGGGTACGGGCAGTAATTCCCACGGGATGCGAGTGAAACTGCGGGAAAACGGCAAGTTTTTATATAAAATAATCAAGACGGATACAATTTAATTACTGAACGTACTCATGTCCATAATTATTATAAGTACATCCTTGTTATTGCAATTAATGAACAGTAAATTACATCGCACACATTAAAATGATATCACCCTTTTTTGCAGTACATATTACGTTATGCACTTGACATTTCATGCAATAGGTAATATTTAGGGTTCTAGCCTTGGCCAACTGTATTTTCCCAGTTCTTCACATAGTGTTTCTTCACAAAGATAAAGCTAATGGTATAGTGCTCCTTTTTTGTGGGTACTAGAGTATTTATATTATTTTGGTAAATGCATGCATGTGAATATTGGAGTTTGTTTGTGCAGCGTGTGAAGTTAGTCTGCAGTTTCCTAGTATTATGTGGGTTACACATTAAAGTTGTTTCAAAGGATGCGAGCGTGCTGGGTCACGCAACATTAATATTTATGCCACACCGTTAAAACTTCCACTTAAAGCACTGTTTTGACAAACCAGCCGGTGATATTTTTTGTATTACCTTTATGCGCTACCTGCCAATGTAAGATGCCAGCCAGTAGATGGTAAGATGTTAGAAATTGCTAAAGTGTAAAAGCGGCGATTTGAAGTTGCGTATTACTCTCAAACTATAAAACACATCTATGTTCCTTTACTGCCTAAGAACCATACGAAAAAAAAAAACAATATTTAATACATGCACCTTATCGTTGAAAGCACATTAGCACCTATAAGCCGGTGCCGACTATAATAATTAACTGCAAATATAATCCGATATCCGTATTTACGCACTAGGTGTTACGAAACCAGACAATGGAAGTTGTGCATAGGATCAAACATTTGCCGCTATCCTTGTGGCCGAGAGCCAACAATGCATATCACGGAAGAGCGGTTTAAAAATATTTGCTTTCCAAATAAACAGCGTTAGTACCTATACAGCTGGTAGATCACGTATTCGGATTAACAGGTTACACCTGCACACGTAGCTTAGGACAATATAGAGGTCAATTTACATAAACATGACATTCTATAGTGTTGTTCCACAAATATTTACGTCAACCATCCAGTACTGTTGATGGGTGACTCACGTTTGCTTTCCTTTTCGTTTAGTATTCTAAATGCTGTATGTCATTTTATTACTTTAGGTTATATATTCGACTTTTGTTTTGGTGAAAAGTGAAACATGTACCCTTTCTTTGCAATTTCGACTTTGTTTATAGCTAGTACTAAATCACTTCGAACCTATTGTAATATGTTCATTAGTTAAAAAAANAAATACCAGGAGCTTTTTGCATCTTCTCAGAAATGTAGGCTGAGGGTAATTACAATAATCCAAAGTATAAATAATTTAAGTTCATTTAATAATGAGTAGATACGCTGAATCAAAATAATTAAATGAATTTCACAATGTTTATTTCGTGACTTCTATGTTTTTGGTGATCTAAGCCACGTTGACTGACTGGTAAAGCAGCAGAAAAACAATTGTACTTTAGCCAATATGAATTAAAATATTAAACGGATGATTTAATTTATTGACATTGCAATCTACAAATTGTACGCTAACTTAAGTTTTTAAGCAATTATTAGACATATAATTCCAAATGCAAAATTACATAGAATATTAGTTATATACCTTATGAATATTTGAAGTAAATATCCATTAAGTTCATACCTTATAAGCAATTTTGAACAAAGTTCAATAACCATGTTCAATCATTTCACCAAACACATAGCATGTTAATAGGCACTAATTATTGACATTTTCAGTAGGTATTTCAATGACTAATGTCCATATAGCTATTTGACACTTAAGCTAAAAGTGCTAGTCAACTTTGAACCAATTGCATCATCGATGGTTATTCATCATCAAGTAACGAATACAGATTTAAATAAACGGCTTACATTCCCAGGTCCACATGAAAATACATCTTGTTGCCGAAACTTTTTTCAGCAAAACCTGACATGGGTAATAAATTCCCAGAATATACCAGCCCGTATAAAGTAATCTGGGCTAAAGAACGAGTTATCCCGGAACATCTTAAAATACAAGTCTTATCCGTATTAAGAGTAAAGTAAAATTCGACCTCAATGGAGCTTTTGGAACAGTATTCCTTAAAAAATCGAGGGCATTTACTTCGAGTAACGGAGTAAGGGTACTTGGTGCGTTCAACTTTGAGGAGGCGTACTACATATGTTTTGTTTGGACATGACAAGTGACAATGTCAATGTACAACTTTTTATAAGAACAACTGACATGCATGATGTTTGAGAATGATGAGCTTATAAATGGATTGAAGATCCGGGTTCGATAAGCGTAAACTTATTTTATTGTTAAATCATTGACTACGAAATGTAGTTGTTAGAATCCGTTCGAAACTATTTTGTGGTTCATAAGTTTTAAAAGGTTTTTAAACGATAGTTTTATTGACTAACTGCTTATTTTATTGCATGGTTTTAACAAATAATCGCTATTTTATTAAAAGAATAAACATGAAGGTGAAATAATGGTTGGTAGGTTGATCGCTACATTGATTTAAATATTATGTTGTTTTGGCAGTCGTCATTTTATAACAATGAGTATTACAGCTTCTGAAAAAAAGTAAGCCGCGTCGTTAACTAATTTAAGTATCTATACTAATATTATAAAGAGGAAATTTTGTTTGGTACCAAACAAAGTAATGAATGTAATGAATAGGCTCAAAAAATACTGGACCGATTTAAAAAATTCTTTCACCATTCGAAAGCTACATTATCCACGAGTGACATAGGCTATATTTTATCCGGGTACGGGCAGTAATTCCCACGGGATGCGAGTGAAACTGCGGGAAAACGGCAAGTTTTTATATAAAATAATCAAGACGGATACAATTTAATTACTGAACGTACTCATGTCCATAATTATTATAAGTACATCCTTGTTATTGCAATTAATGAACAGTAAATTACATCGCACACATTAAAATGATATCACCCTTTTTTGCAGTACATATTACGTTATGCACTTGACATTTCATGCAATAGGTAATATTTAGGGTTCTAGCCTTGGCCAACTGTATTTTCCCAGTTCTTCACATAGTGTTTCTTCACAAAGATAAAGCTAATGGTATAGTGCTCCTTTTTTGTGGGTACTAGAGTATTTATATTATTTTGGTAAATGCATGCATGTGAATATTGGAGTTTGTTTGTGCAGCGTGTGAAGTTAGTCTGCAGTTTCCTAGTATTATGTGGGTTACACATTAAAGTTGTTTCAAAGGATGCGAGCGTGCTGGGTCACGCAACATTAATATTTATGCCACACCGTTAAAACTTCCACTTAAAGCACTGTTTTGACAAACCAGCCGGTGATATTTTTTGTATTACCTTTATGCGCTACCTGCCAATGTAAGATGCCAGCCAGTAGATGGTAAGATGTTAGAAATTGCTAAAGTGTAAAAGCGGCGATTTGAAGTTGCGTATTACTCTCAAACTATAAAACACATCTATGTTCCTTTACTGCCTAAGAACCATACGAAAAAAAAAAACAATATTTAATACATGCACCTTATCGTTGAAAGCACATTAGCACCTATAAGCCGGTGCCGACTATAATAATTAACTGCAAATATAATCCGATATCCGTATTTACGCACTAGGTGTTACGAAACCAGACAATGGAAGTTGTGCATAGGATCAAACATTTGCCGCTATCCTTGTGGCCGAGAGCCAACAATGCATATCACGGAAGAGCGGTTTAAAAATATTTGCTTTCCAAATAAACAGCGTTAGTACCTATACAGCTGGTAGATCACGTATTCGGATTAACAGGTTACACCTGCACACGTAGCTTAGGACAATATAGAGGTCAATTTACATAAACATGACATTCTATAGTGTTGTTCCACAAATATTTACGTCAACCATCCAGTACTGTTGATGGGTGACTCACGTTTGCTTTCCTTTTCGTTTAGTATTCTAAATGCTGTATGTCATTTTATTACTTTAGGTTATATATTCGACTTTTGTTTTGGTGAAAAGTGAAACATGTACCCTTTCTTTGCAATTTCGACTTTGTTTATAGCTAGTACTAAATCACTTCGAACCTATTGTAATATGTTCATTAGTTAAAAAAAAATTGTTGATAATGTGAGGTGAGACGCATAGGTATCAAGTAAAAGGTATAGGTACTTATATAAAAGAAAAGATGCCATTACTTTAAAAGTAATTAGCAATGCGTAATTGCGTATACACTCGTATGAAACTGAAGAAAATTTTAGTCAAGCCAAGAGAAACTTGTTTGAAAGCTGTTGCTAGGTTTCATACTTGCTTTTATGAACTAAGTAGGTATCTAAGCTAAATGTACCTGTGTTTATTGATGTCTGTTGTTGTTCCTCAAATAAAACGATGGACGAATTTTATTTTATTTATTTGGAGACAGTAACTTATAAAAAGTAAATGACATCAGAATAGGATAGTCGGTTAGTGATTGAAAAAGGATTAAAGACTTGGAGTCAGAGTGGGAGGACAAGTTCAACAAGATGGAAAGATACGACCATTATAATTACATGTGTAGTTAAGATATTTGAATATATTTTTTGTTAGTTTCAAATTGGAGTTAATCACCAATGAATACAACTATAAAACAAGTGGTTGACATGGTTTGGGAGTAGGTTTATTAGGAGTAATTATTACTTTTTACGAGGATCAAAATACAGCTATTGTAATTGCTTGGTAATTTACAGTAATTATGTGTAGTAAAAAACAAATGTGCCATCATTAATTTGCAGAAAAACTTTCGAAGGCAAATTGCCTGTTATGTTCAGGCTTGGTTGATATTATACGAAGAAAACCTTTAAACATCGGCCTACTTGTCCTCTTGATTATTCTAATTTAACTTAATTTAAATAATATATTTTGGACTTTTGCTCTTATTCTATACAATAGTGAGAAATTATAAACAACTACAGTAGGATTTCAAAATGGGAAGGTTATATACAACTTCAAACAATAGTGTTTTAGCTTTATGATGTAATCTTAGAGTTTTATGTCTGCAAATGAAGCAAGAAATAACTGGTCAGGGGTGTCAGGGACTATTGTGGTCTACGTCAATTCGGAGTCAGACATATGCATGATGCATCAATTTTGAAATAGAGCTGTTCAGACGAATGTCAATAGAATTAATAAAATCTAGGCGGTGTAATATGATATGCTGTGGCGTATATCCTTGGATGCTTGCATACAAGTTATAGTGACACTGTTGTGTAAGCGAGGCTAGGCTTTAGCTGAGGATTGACTAATTATTTAAAGACGCAGAGGACTGTGTAGGTGCGTGTACGCACTTAAGTAGATGCTAGCCCTTTCGGATCCTTTTGCAACAACAATCAACATTGATGTTTAAGCATAGTTATAGAATACCCATCACACTATTATTATTCAATGATGATTAGAAGCCTACATTTCGAATGTAGGCTCCTTTTTCCAATTCCAATATGATTACTGAGTGATATGAGTATCGTTAAATAAATGTACACGTGTTATTTTGTCTAATAAGTCACGATGATTTCCTAATGATGGATATTTAATAAAGCATCTGCTTTGACCTAGCCTTGCCCAACTAGGTTGGGGTCGGCTTCCAGTCTAACAAGATGCAACCGAATATTTTTAATATTTCATAGCTATTGGCAAAAATAGATTTAAATCGATTCAGAGATAAACGATGCATTTAGAATATTTATAGACTGTGAGCCCAATTTGTATACGATCAAAGTGACTGGAATAATGTGTAGTAGTAAAATAGATTTATTTGGTTGTTTTATTGCCGTGGTCTTGATCGATTGATGAAGGTTTCTATTACATGTGTACCGTTTTCATCTAACGGGGTCAATGGCCTTAAACGTTACAAAGTTCTCATTTGGAGACATTGATAAAAGATCGGTACAATTTAACGCGTGACGGTAAAACATACGTTTTATTAATGTCTTACCAGCTTTTGGCCCATTTATCAAACTATTATGATTAAGTTAATTATAGTTAGTTAAACATAGTGTCTTCGGGCGAAAATACGGCACGATAGATGGCTTAATTATAAAGCCAACTAATAATTGCGAATCAATATATTTGACCAAAAAATTAAATAAAATATTTCAAAGAAAGCTCGAGGATAACTTACGGTACCGCACAAGTAGATCAATTATGAGGTTAAACAACGCTTGCCACGGTCAATCTGTGATCTGTGCCCATCCCCTCATTATTTGGAAGGCACGCGTAGTCAGAAACCAGACAACTATTCTTGTTAGTTTGTCAGGATAACCTGGTAAAGGAGGTCAGATAAGCAGTCGCTCCATGTAACGCATTGATACTTTGCAGCATCTGGTAAGACTGGAAGCTGGCCCAAACATAGTTGGGAAAGGGCTAGACATATGATAAATCAATAGGTACTCACTGGAATTTATAAGAGTTGGGCATGTTGGCTGTTTCGATGTCGTAGCGAAGGATCTGAGCAGCTGGTTGACTGTCTACCACAGGACTCGCCGCAATCAATTGCACCAGCAGAGACACCACACACTGTAATGTTACCAAATAACAATATTAGCATAAAAACAAAAGCCTGCTACCTTAATTAGTTCTTATTACGATCGTAACACCTTTTTATTTTTTGCGCGTACTTAATTAAATAAATGATAATATCTAACAAATCGTTAAAGCTGAAAACGCATTTTTTTCAAGGTCAGACCGGCAATGGATGGATAGCCGTAATAAAGTATTCCTTATCTAGAATAGAAAAAAAAATTGATCACATATTTCTATATTTGGAATCTGCGTAAATTTTTTGCTAGCACGTTGATCCTAGCTTTATTTATTCCCGCGATTTCATCCGCATCTCTAGGGAACTACTTCCCGTACCTGGATAAAGAATCACATATATAATGGTCAAATGGTACTTAGATCTCTATTGGTTAAAAAAAATCAAAATCTGTTCCAGAGATCCCCCTACAATATTACTTCTTTATGTTACAATATTCCTCGTTAGTATTTCCACGCAGTAAAGGTTTGAAAGATATGTGTGGTATGTCAAGTGAATTAAAAATAGGTATGTTGCTACTTTGTTTCGTTCCTGAAAGATTCACAATTTGTACGAAAAGTGCGATCAAACGTGATCCTCACGTGAAGTTGTTCATTTATTTGGCAACCTAAAAACATTTATCTGTGACAAAATAACAACTTATTTATTTGTAGTATGTTGTGTGTGAGTGCAAAAAATGATTTATAGAAATGTTTTTAAGTTGTGTTAGAAACTATTTTAAGATTTCACAGATGATTCAATAAAGAAAAAAATAGACATCGCACAAAAAATCACACATTGATAGGAAATCCATTTGAAGCTATTATGATCACTTAATTTTCCTTAGAATTTTCATATGTAGGTACATTATGCTTTGCAAATAAAATTATATACCTATATGTTTTAAATGGCAAATCATGAATTAAATGTTGTCTTCAAGGAAGGTTCAATAGTTAATATGATGTATCGACACTTAAACATGTAATGCGCGGATATAGCAAAGGTCAGAACCTAAACCTCTAACGACATTAGGTAAATCTAACATTCATACACTAGGCGCCGGTATTTACAACACATCTTCGTCAGCACATAACCATAGGAAGGTCGTCAGTTCCAAACACTGAATTTATGGGCACAAATTTCGACACTGTTTAGTCCTTTTATGACGCACTAATAAACACTTAAATCGGGAAAATAATTACCAGAATGAACAGCATCTTGTAGTGTTTCACAGATGACAAAAGAAGCAGGTGACTTCCTGGACAGGTTGTAGTCCGAATGTGCTAACGGTTTCGCAAGATCTCCTTATATATAAAGAGTGGCGGGTGTGTGCGCCCGCTGGCCGCATACTAGCGGCGTGCTGCGCCTGCGCTGAAACAGAGCCAATTCTAGCTGACCATTACATAGATCGACATATGAATGGAGCTAGGATCCGTTCGGTTGCTACGTTACGGATGTCTGAACAACAGGGTAAAACCCGCTATAAAGATACAATGGTCACTCAAATAGTTTTCAAATAAGAAGTAAATGCTAGTTATTTTAAATAATGTCTGTAAACGTCAGTATTATGGACAATAGTTTTTTCTGAAATATGACTAATTGTTACTAACGGCGACAAAAGGTAGTTGAGTAAAGTAGCACAAGTGCACATGTAGTTTTGGTATGTAAGCACAGATAAACTTTTCTGTGGTGCGGTGCGTAGTTTAGAATTTGTAATTAAAAATTGGGCAAAAATATTTAAAAACGCATCGTAGGTGACATTGAATCAAACCAAATTAATTAATCACTCGTAAATGATCTCTTATAGCGCTTGATGCTTAAACATAATTACTTCTCTGATAAGTCTAGTCACAATAATTACGAGCAGTTGGAGAGCTTTGTCTGTGCTACGAAAATGTTGACATAGGTAATGTAGAATTCCCATGAAACCAGACGTAGAGATCCACCGTAGAATCTATATACCCTTAGAATTCGAAAATTTTAATTTTACAATATTCATGATTCTCATGAATACTTACTGACCTATCATGCGCTTTTTAAAATCGTAATTAGGTTTATTATTTTCCTTAGATTAATTTAACCGCAATGGACAAACAAACTCACACTTGCCTTTATCAGTGAAGATGACCTTTCCATTGGCAAATATTTTTTGCATTTTCTGCAGATGAAAGTTTCCTATACTCTGACGTCTTCACCTTTGATACTGTGATTTGTCAATTGAGTTTGTTCCAATGTAGTGTACCAATTAAGTACCTATGCTTGAACTATTTTAAAATGTTTTCAAAAATAAACAGGCACTTCAGCAAAGACTTGATTTTTTTACGAAACTGTCTCTGCGGTTAATTTATAATAAAGATAAAATCAAATGTGATCAAATTCCATATAACTTGTACAAAGATTATGTGGTCACTTGCGAACATTTATGTAACGGGAACTGCATATTTATTTCCTTAAAAAACAATTTATTGGTCAGTACTTGCAATCTCAAATTGATGTGTTTACGTCACCCTTATTTATTTACCGATGACGCATTTCTTCACTTGAATGGCGATAAGTAGATGTTAACTTGCACGTGCAATGTATGATTTAACGAAATTTATATTTTATGTACTAACTTATCACGGAAATGCTGGTTAGGTAAAAGCATATGAAGGCACCTATCTATTGTTTTTTTTAAATGTTTTCAAGCATTTAGCATTCTCTTCTAATTTAACTCCATTATACTTTCATATAATTTTGATAATGTAGTATGTTTGCTCCTATTTTACATTGCGGTATACGGATTTATATACTCATTCATGTCAATATTATAGAGATATGTTGGTAACTCGAAGCGAGCAATTTGGAGGATAAGAATAATAAAATCGGAAAATATTATAGAGGGAAGAAACCTATCGTTTTCGTCAACATCTAGCTTATGTCTAGCTGTTTCCTGCGTGCCGTGGAAATTACTTCCTGTATCCCGATAAAATATACCTACTCTTGTCACCCGGAGATAGTGTAATGAATAAAGTTTACAAATCGGTTCAGTAGTTTCGGAGAAACAAATAATCAAAAAAATGTTTCCTCTTTATAATATTACAATACAACCTATTGCGCCAATCTTTTAAATATTTACAAGTGTTGCAGCATATTACAATAACATTAAAGTCATAAATATCCCAAAATGTCTTTGTTTTACATAAATACAGGTAATTACTATGTATTTTATGTTGATGTATAAACCTGACAATGATTGTGATTATAGTGACAGTGCCTGTTTTTGCAATAAATTGCAAACTGACCTATCAGAGTTAGATACTAGTGTTGCGTATTTAATCTTATTTTGATTGAAATATTTGATTTTATGTGACATTAATTATCAGTTTGAACTTTGAATTTTAATAAATTCATCATTTAGATCAATATTTTAATTTTATGAATGTTTTATGAGGTATACTAGTTTGATCAACCGATTTGTGTAAATTTATGGTAACATTTTTTAGCAGTATTTATTTAATAAAACTGTACTTGCATTTGAATCAAGCTTTATTATATTTAATTAATCAGCTTAAGGCGCTGTGAATAGACGACTTTTACGTATTTGAGGGGGTGAAGCAGATGAAGTGGGACACGAGTAGCCCCGCCTACTCGGGAGGCATCGCGCGAATTTCGTCGATGCGCGACTTCCATTGCATTTAGAAGCGTCATTTCACAGTTCTAACAAAATGTACGATTGGCCCAGCGCGTCACTCTACGGATTCGCGTCACGCTGTCGTGACTATAACCGAGATCGAATCTCATTAGATGCATTTCTTTTTTCTTATATTTTAAACATTATATACTTACCTGCATATTTTCTTGTTTTTTTTTTAATATATGATATTATTTCTACAATATGATATTTTGTTTTTTTTAATAATTCATTAAAAATATTGTTTTTATTAAAATAATAAACACAGTCAACAGACCTGCAAACACCGACTAGAGCCATGTGAAAAGTTTATTTTATCCCTTTCAGTGTTTTTTGTGAAGTCGGTTTTGTTTTTTTGTAAAAAGTTTTTTATTACTATAAAAACAATAAAATTGTTATAATTAAAATTCCAAAAAAGAAAATTGGCAAAAAATAAAATAATCATCAAAAATATTTATTTCAAATAAGAAAATCAATAAAAAGCATAATA
>NWSH02000078.1:59804-70886 GCA_002382865.2 Heliothis virescens | reverse complement strand
TTACTATTCAATAGTTTGAACAGCATCTAATATTACATAATTAGATAACTACTGAATTGTTATTTAGGTACAGATTTACATTGTGATGCGAATTGTCAAGTTGATCGATTTTATTATGTACCAATAATATAAGGGGGCATTACAATATCTCTAATACAGCTGAAACCAGCTAAGGGTTCATCACCAGATACTTCAGGCCTACGATTTTGAAGCGGCCCACCAAGAGGAATATTTTTTGTAAAAGCGGGATGTCGATATCTCTAATAATAGTTTGGTTGGGCTGTTGTGTTTTTTAATCAGGGTCACCAGGTACTCCAGATCTTCGATTATCCTAGTTTTTGTAGTTTTCCCTTTATGTGGCCATTAAACCCTAACTCTGTACCAAATTTCAGCTCTCTGAGTTCATGGGAAGTACTAGTTCTATTTTGATGATCATGAGTGAGTGAGTGTCGTAAATACGAAACTTTGCTTTCGCTTAACTTCGGAACTAAATGACCTACAGAGTTGAAATTTCGGATTTTTAGCATATGATTATAGCTTAATAGATGAGGAAAATTTCAGAGTTCTAATCTTATCCAGAGGTTCTCAAATAGGGGCCTGAAAATGCGGCGAAATGGTTCCAGTAAAGGATGGTACGGCAGTGTTTGCTTCGCGCTCGACTTGGCGGGGGCACTGCCGTGCCCCCAAATGTACCGACACTTAAACATGTAATGCGCGGATATAGCAAAGGTCAGAACCTAAACCTCTAACAACATTAGGTAAATCCAACATTCATACACTAGGCGCCGGTATTTACAACACATCTTCGTCAGCACATAACCATAGGAAGGTCGTCAGTTCCAAACACTGAATTTATGGGCACAAATTTCGACACTGTTTAGTCCTTTTATGACGCACTAATAAACACTTAAATCGGGAAAATAATTACCAGAATGAACAGCATCTTGTAGTGTTTCACAGATGACAAAAGAAGCAGGTGACTTCCTGGACAGGTTGTAGTCCGAATGTGCTAACGGTTTCGCAAGATCTCCTTATATATAAAGAGTGGCGGGTGTGTGCGCCCGCTGGCCGCATACTAGCGGCGTGCTGCGCCTGCGCTGAAACAGAGCCAATTCTAGCTGACCATTACATAGATCGACATATGAATGGAGCTAGGATCCGTTCGGTTGCTACGTTACGGATGTCTGAACAACAGGGTAAAACCCGCTATAAAGACACAATGGTCACTCAAATAGTTTTCAAATAAGAAGTAAATGCTAGTTATTTTAAATGATGTCTGTAAACGTCAGTATTATGGACAATAGTTTTTTCTGAAATATGACTAATTGTTACTAACGGCGACAAAAGATAGTTGAGTAAAGTAGCACAAGTGCACATGTAGTTTTTGTGTGTAAGCACAGATAAACTTTTCTGTGGTGTAGTCTAGAATTTCTAATTAAAAATTGCGCAAAAATATTTAAAAACGCATCATAGGTGACATTGAATCTAACCAAATTAATTAATCACTCGTAAATGATCTCTTATAGAGCTTGACGCTTAAACATAATTACTTCTCTGATAAGTCTAGTCACAATAATTTTAATATTTTTTGTTTACGAGCAGCTGGAGAGCTTTGTCGGTGCTACGAAAATGTTGACGCAATGTAGAATTTCTATGAAACCAGACGTAGAGATCCACCGTAGAATCTATATACCCTTAGAATTCGATTCATGATTCATATGAACACTTACTGACCTATTATGTGCTTTTACTATTGTAATTATGTTTATTATTTTATTATTAATTTAACCGCAATGGACAAACAAACTCACACTTGCCTTTATCAGTGAAGCTGACCTTTCCATAGGCAAATATTTTTTGCATTTTCTGCAGATGAAAGTTTCTTATACTCTGACGTCTTCACCTTTGATTCTGCGATTTGTCAATTGAGTTTGTTCCAACGTAGTGTACCAATTAAGTAGATACCTATGCTAAATGTTTTCACAAATAAACAGGCACTTCAGTAAAGGCTTTAAATTTTTACGAAACTCATTCTGAGGTTACTTTATAATAAAGATAAAATCAAATGTTATCAAATTCCACATAACTTGAACAAAGATTATGTGGTCACTTGCGAACATTTATATAACGGGAACCGCATATTTATTTCCTTAAAAAAACAATTTATTGGTCGGTACTTGCAATCTCAAATTGATGTGTTTACGTCACCGTTATTTATTTACCGATGACGCATTTCTTCACTTGAATGGCGATAAGTAGATGCTAACTTGCACGTGCAATGTATGATTTTACGAAATTTATATTTTATGTACTTGCTTATCAAGGAAATGCTGGTTAGGTAAAAGCATATAAAGGCACCTATCTATTGTTTTTTTTTAAATGTTTTCAAGCATTTAGCATTTTCTTCTAATTTAACCAATTGTACCTGATTATACTTTCGTATAGTTTTCCAGAATGTTTGCTCCTATTTTTCATTCAGGTGTACAGTATATATGTAGATAAAATTATGTTGAGAATTCGAAGCTGTCAATTTGGAGGATAAGAATAATAAAATCGAAAAATATTATAGAGAGAAGAAACCTGTCGTTTTCGTTTATATAGAACTTGTTGTTTCTCGCGTTCCGTGGAAATTACTTCCTATATCCCGATAAAATATATCCCGATAAAACCTACTCTTGTCACCCGGAGACAGTGTAGTGAATAAATTTCACAAATCGGTTCAGTAGTTTCGGAGAAACAAACAACCAAAAAAATGTTTTCTCTTTATAATATAACCATACAACCTATTGCGCCAATCTTTTAAATATTTACGAGTGTTGCAGCATATTACAATAACATTAAAGCCATAAATATCCCAAAATGTCTTTGTTTTACATATATACAGGTAATTACTATATATTTTATTTTGATGTATAAACCTGACAATGATTATGATTATAGTGAATATGCCTGTTTTTGCAATTAATTGCAAACTGACCTATCAGAGTTAGATACTAGTGTTGCGTATCTAATCTTATTTTGATTAAAATATTTGATTTTATGTGACATTAATTATCAGTTTGAACTTTGAATTTAAATAAATTAATCATTTAGATCAATATTTTAATTTTATGAATGTTTTATGAGGTATACTAGTTTGATCAACCGATTTGTGTGAATTTATGGGAACATTTTTTAGTAGTATTATTTAATAAAACTGTACTTGCATTTGAATCCAGCTTTGTTATATTTCATTTATCAGCTCAAGCTAATCTGCACAATAGTAGCGTTTACGTGCCGATGTTCAGATACTCAACTGTCTCCTACCTAGTAAAAGGTAAACTCTTCTAGTATTCTGGTTTCGAATAAAGGATTTACTTAGATACTCGACAAATATATAAAGTCACAAAAAACTACTTAATGCTTTCTAAAATAATTATTGTAACTGAACCAATAATATAGAAGTATCTACTCATTAGATAGTTATTTCGTACTTGGCTTACGGAAAAAATGTGATGATTAAACAAACGGAATTAATTTGAATGAAATAATTTGGGTAGTAAATGTGTAGCAATATATAAATTTTTATTTGGTAGATTAGTTAGTAGAGTTATCCAATATATTTAATTTATTTAACCACCCAGTAAATTTCAAACGTTGTATACCAACTCTGCATAAATCTATCTACCTACATGAAATCCTTTACCCTCAACGGACCAATTAGGAATGTATTTGATAGGGGAACCAAAATGATTCACCATCCTACTGACACTACATATAATAGAGTACATAATACTACACATAATAAATAAAGCACATACTCGTAGCATAATAGGTACACCATAACTAAAACATGAAGTTTTATTCGTTTTAGAAATAGTGGGCATTGTCTTTACAAGGCCAATTATGTTTCTGAGTTGATGTTAATAAACATAACAACTAATTCTGTTTTAGTTTTCCACATACTAATTAAATTCAAAGTCAAGCTCTTTGCACAAACGTAAAGGTTGTTAACCTGATACATACATATCGTATTCACTTCATCTTATCTTCAATCTGAAAAATTTAAATCCGGCCAAAATGTTGATGGTGATAACTAAAATATTAAAACGTAAATATAAAGACTTAACCTTCTCACCAAAACATGAAAAGTTAATTACGTTAATTAATTCTCATAGAATTTCAGCAGGTACAGACGACAGCAGGTCAACGTATACGAATCTGTCAAATTTTACCAATGAAACATTAACCTATCCCCATTGCGATAAGATTGAAAATCTATTGCAGAAATTTGACAGATTGTGGTAACTTGATGTGCTGTGGTCTGTACCTACACTCTTATTATGACAATGATGATGATGACATGCGATAAACGTAGGACGTGTATAGTGACTAATGGTTATGTCAAACAATACATCACGATGTACAGGATCTTCTAGTTTTACTACAAAAACATGCCAATTTCATTAGGATACCTCAGATAGATGTGTCATTTCATAAGAATGTCTGACTATGACCCGCCATCGATTACTATAAATATGTATGTACGTAAAAGAATAATAAAGTTATCAAGAATTTTAAGAAGTGAGCAAATCTATATACATGACATATTAAATACATAATAATTGTTTTTTCGTATCCTTTTTTTAATTATTTATATGTACCTACAGAGCTATGAGATATTCTATGGTTCGTAGGTATTGGAAAGAATCACCGAAGCAAAAAAAAAAATCTAGTCCGGCTTTTATCTAATATTCTTGGCAAACTTTTAGATTGGGAAACGAAGAGGTCAACAAAGTCACTGATTAATAGATACAATTTTATCAGAAATTATAAGTATCATGTTAACTTTTAAGCAGACTGTTAGAAATAACTTCTAATCTATGTCACAAAACATAATTGATCGGCACAAAATAAAGGAGATTTATCCTAACAGTAAGTTTAACACAAGCTGTGAATAAATATTAAAATGATTCAGGAACGACGAAAATTAAAATAAATAATGTATTACTACAATTTATTTACTTTCTCCTCATACATCAAATGCTAACGGTGTTTGCGGAATATGAACATAAGTTAGGGAAATTACTCGAAAGAATTGTTGGTTTTTCTGAACGCACATTCTCCATCAATGGGTCATGGTCAAAGTGGGACATACCTGCGTACATTACAAATCCGAAAAAACTAAAAAACGTGATATTTTCTGCATAATTGTCAAAAAGGAAAACAGGTAGCCTATATATTGAGAAACTGATTGCCCTTTGTTTGTTTGTATTTTTGATACTTTTGTGGTGATTTCATCAAGATAATGGTACCCTGTTCTTTTTAACATATTCATTTATCGCATCCTTAATGCATACCTAATATAATTACGACATCATTTTCTATGTTAGTTAAGTAAAAGTGAGCGTCAAGTAAAAGATACCCAATCGTATTTATGATCATTAGGTATTTATGGCTTGACGTGTCCTTGAGACTACGATCTATTGTATGCAAAAATTTCCTCAAAAGAGTTATGGTTATTCGAAGTTACGGACCTAGAATATATTGTTGAAAGACTTTTTCCCTTACCAACTATTAGTAGCTTTTACCCTTTGTACCTATGGAATAGTAAATGTGTATTTGTAATACTTTTCTACGATTAGCCTAACCAACGTTTTATTACTTAAACGTGACGTTGTTTCGAACTCACGGTAAAGTAATATTTTTTTTATGACATGAAATACGGAAAAGATAGTAAGGAATATTGAACACTAACATAAAATGAAAATAGAATATGAAAAGGTTAGTAAAAACTCTTGTTTCAAATAGGTTAAGTGGCAGTAACGTCTTATAAGTAAAATAAGAATATTGTGGCAATTAGTGAAGGTAATTCTTACTCTTATAGGAAATAATACTTTTGTAGCAATTACATTCTCCGTCATTGTTCGGATTTTTTTTGCGTCTGTACGCAAAAAAAATTGTAGAAACTATCGCATCATAGTTTATTTTATAAGTATGACGCATGAAAGTCCAATTTCCCAATGTTGATTCTGGCATTTATCTAAAAGACAAATTGGGAAAGACGGATCTTCTTCAGCTAACTATTTTTACAACATTTGTACAGACGACAGCAGGTCAACCTACCCGAATCTGTCAAATTTTACCAATCGAACATTAACCTTCCACTATTGTGATAAGGCTGAAAATCTATTGCAGAAATTTGACAGATTGTGGTAACTTGACGTGCTGTCGTCTGTACGTAAAATTAGTACTTCAAAAGACAAGCAAGTTTAGAGCAAATTTCAAATGATCAGTGTGGTTAGTTTACTAAAAACTGACAGCAAATAAAATATTTTAGCTTTTACCAGTGATCGTAGGTCACTGAAAGAAGAAATGCCCAATTCTGTAGCAAGGAATGGCCATAAGTATCTTGTTGTCATCACTGCTAAAGCATCTTAAATAATTATATTCTTACACATTGCACACGGATTTGCGGAAATGACTTCTGTATAAACTTAGCCCTAGTGATTTCTGCACGTAAAATATTTAGCGCGTGCAACACTGTAACCTATCTGAACTACAGACGTTAGTATGATAAGTATCGTAGAAGTTGCTAATGCTACCGGTCGGCCAATAACTAATTTTCCAGTTCATATATATAACTTTATTATCGTCAAGATAAAGCTCGTGGCTAAGTCAAAGCCTCGACGATCGATCGATCATAAGGTTAAACAACGCTTGGCGCGGTCGGTCCGTGGATGGGTGACCATCTTTTCATGACGAGTTCTTTTGTGTTTCGGATGGCACGATAAACGGCGGGTCCCGGCTGTTATTTGAACATCTTTGGCAGTCGTTACGGGTAGTCAGAACCCAGAAAGTCTGACATCCAGTTATACCAACGGGTATTAGGTTACACGGGTAATTGGGTTGTGGAGGTCAGATAATCCGGTTAGACTGGAATCCGACCCCAAAAATAGTTGGGAAAAGGCTAGGCAGAGATAAATAATTTTATTAACGGCTATTTTCACCTGTTACAGATAAAGTTGAACTATCTGACAGATCATGCCATAGAAAAGTTAACAAAACTAAAAATGTTTCTATAGCACTATCTGTCAGCCATTTAGAACTTTACATGGAATCTGTGAAACTGGCCTTTAAACTTATAAAATAAATCCATAATACTAAATTCGATTGGAGGTTATAATTTTATCTATGAGAATGCAGACATTAGGTCTTAATACATTTGTAAGATAAATAATAAGACATGCTCTAATTGCTATAGCAAATATTCATGCAGGAAGGCATACAAGAATATTTACTAAAAATGCAGTATTTGTATAAAATAAACGCCTTGTGTTGACGACTAGACCATAGTCGTCGCAAAGTGCGACAGCTGTGCACAAGGTCCCTTTTTTTATCGATGGGAAATCATCAGATGACGCCTCCTGCTGTTGGTGATAGCGTGAGGGAGTGTCAGACTTTTACTGACTAAAACCCACTGTGTTCCTTCTGAAGCTCTTTGTGTGCCAGGGCCGTGGTAACTCTTTCGAACAATCCGTAGCCCGTCGAATAACTCGTAGCCCGGTGCGCGAGGTCTCGAGTTCGAACTCGGGACCTCGCGCAATCGATATCAAGGTTAGGTCGAAATTCATGGGGAGAAACTTTCACAAGCAAACCTATGTCTGGAAGTTGGTGGTGATATATCAGTGCCGTGGGGAACATGTTAGTCCTGCGCTGAATTTTCCTTGTGTCGGATTGCAGACCCATCGGATTATAAGAGTTACGGAACAAGGAGTGCATTTGTGTCTGCGCAAATGCTCGTGCATTATATCCAGTGCAGTTGGGTGATCACCTTAGGTTCGAGAACAGTCGTCGTTGTTTCAGCTGAAAAATGTCCACTGCTTGGAATTCGACCTGAGCAACATTGTCTTATTATTGTTACTTATAATAGTTGGACCTACATTATGCAACTGCAAGGTATATTCAATGTTAAATTATCAGTAAAATTAAATATCAATGGTCACCAACAAAATACCAACCAGAACATAAAAACTGCATTCCTACTAAATAGTCCTTGTTTTTAGTTTTGTAATTTTCATTTTCATTCAACCGAGAAGACTTCAACGTATATCGTAGATTCACTAAACATTCTAAGATTTGCTTGCCCTACATCAATTACAAAAGTAATTTTACTAACCAACGGAAGTTTCTCAATTCTTTTTTTTAAATCTTATTTATATAAAATCGTTTGAAACTTCACACACTAAACTTGTGCGCGGCAAATTGGTTGAATCATACGAATCTGGAAGAATCGCAGTTAATATATGACATTTGACAGAATTCGATACCTTCGCTGCAGTTACCGCAGTTGATTCTGATCACGGATTCTGATAGATGTGCATTATTGTGCATTCACCATAGTTAACTCCTATCACAACAGATTTAGCAATGTTATTTTCATGTCACTGGCCTACAGTATTTATTTGAGCAAAACATCTTTCTGTAAAATCAAGCTAAAAGTTATAAACCACTAGCACTACATGATCGGCTTTCATATCCTTGTTGTTATTTCACGGAATTCAAATTTAATTATTTAAAATTTTAAACACATTGGAGTTATTTAAAGTGTACCTTTATTTATTTAATATTTTCTGTTCGTTTGCTACCAGCCTACTTTTGGGTGATCAAGTAAAACAAGTGGTACGTGATAGATTCTTACTAGAAAAAAAATAGCATTACATAAAAAAGCCGTAACGGAGATGAAAAAATAACTAAAAATTTTTGCATTTGTTTATTATCATTTATTTGTACTGCAATTTATAGTAGACTAGCTTCTGCAATCAAAATCCGTCCAGTGGTTCCTGAGGTTAGCGTGTGCAAAGAGACAAACTTTCAAACATACAAATATACAAACGGATATTTTTTTTTCGAATTTGTACTCTTTTTTAATTTCTTAATAACCCTACATATTTTGTTTTGTAAAAATATTTAATGTACAGACACGATTTTTTTACTTTTTTATTATATGCTTACAGATATCAAGCAATTTAATATTTACAAAAGAAACTAAAAACAAATATGCAGCTATTTTCTAATATTTTTAAATTCAAAACAAATGACACATCAATGACGTCACGCAAGAAATGAAAGGGACAGATTTATATGTAAGAAAGAGATTGCTGGGGAGTTTGTTCCACCACTTCTTCTTCCCAGCAAAAACACATAGGAAGTGGTGAAGGGCGGGCGTTTTGGGGGCTGTCTTTTTGTAAAATTGACCTTCAAAAAGTGCTGATTTTCAGCCTACTTTGAATAAACGACTTTTTATCTTTTTTTATCTAGAAAGCAGATGTTGAATTCGAAACAAATGACACGTCAATGACGTCACGCACAAAATGAAAAGGACAGATTGATATGTAAGACAGAGAAAACAAATGTTTAATTCGAAACAAATGACACTTCAATGACGTCACGCACGAAATGAAAGGGACAGAAGCATACATAAGACAGAGAAAACTATAATACGATGGAACTTTCAGAAATGACATAAGTCGTATTCTTTGTTATAGAAAATTAATTCTTATTTCGAAATTTATAAGGTTGATATTTCTTTGAAAGGCTGGCACAGGCAGCAACAATTTGGGTAGTCTAAACTAATGCTGCCTCTGGCATGATTATGTTTTAGAATTTAGATTTATTTAGGAACTAGCTTCCGCCAATGGTTTCACCCGCTTCCCGAGGGAACTATTTCCCGTACCCTACACAGATAAAAAGTAGCCTATATGTTATTCTGATATATAAGGTATATGTCTGCCAAGTTTCATCAAAATCCATCCAGTAGTTCCTGAGATTAGCGTGTGCAAACAGACAAACTTTCAAACATGTAAACATACAAACAGACAATTTTTTTTTCCAATTATTACTTTTTTTCCTTTCTTAATAACTCTACATACTTTGTTTTGTAAAAATATGTAGGTAATGTACAGAACGATCTTTTTACTGTTTTATTATATGTACCACTATATGTAGATATGAGTATATAAAATTAAATTGTATAAGCATTGTTTCACAGATGCTATAAAACCCAGACTTAGGATTGAGAGTGAAGCCACACGGTGCGGTGCGGCGCTGCACCGCAAAAATTTTGCCGCATAACTGTACACATGTGGTATGCGGCGCCGCAATACGGCACTGTTGCGGCGTCGTAGTATGCAGAGCGGGGACCTAGCCAGAGTCAGTGCAACACTTCACGTCTCCCTCCCCCATCGCGTCTTACTCAATCGAAGTGCGGTGTGCTTGCGGTGCGGCGCCGGAACGCACCGTCTGGCATATGATTGATTTTTATATGCAGGACGCCGCAGCGGCATCGCTCCGGCGCCGCGCCGCGACCGCACCGCACCGTGTGGCTCCAGCCTTAAAGTCTGCAATACCGAGATTCTTTGACATTAGGTATGTTAATATTAATAATCGAGCATTTCAAATTAAGCGAGGTTTAATAGCGACTAAATGAGCTTTGTTTGTAATTATTTTTATAGCCCATTCACTGTTCAAATCAAATGCTCATAAATTTAATGGAAATTAATCAGTAATATCACAATGCGCATTTACAATGTTGGTTCTGAAAGGTGTACTTGTAAGTTAAAAAAACCGACTTCACAAAAAAAAACTGAAAGGGATAAAAAAATAAAACTTTTCACATGGCTCTAGAAGTCGGTGTCTGCAGGTCTGTTGACTGTGTTTATTTTGCCACCGACTTCTAGAGCCATGTGAAAAGTTTTATTTTTTTATCCCTTTCAGTGTTTTTTTGTGAAGTCGGTTTTGTTTTTTTTGTAAAAAGTTTTTTTATTTTATGCTTTTCAGTTTTCGGCTCTAAAATAAAACTATATCTTTAATACCCATACCCACCCACAGTGACAGTCGGGCCGACTGTTATAGTATCATCGACGTAAAAAAGCGTACGAAATTTGAAGAGTTCTCTCAATTTCTCCAGGATCCCATCATCAGATCCTGGTCTCCTTACCATGGGACCACCTGTGAAGAACACCCTTTCAAACAAAAAAAGAATTTTGAATATCGGTCCAGCCATCTTCGAGTAATCGGTGAACATACATAAAAAAAAAAAAA
>NWSH02000078.1:37281-48424 GCA_002382865.2 Heliothis virescens | reverse complement strand
AGACAGACAGACAGACAGACAGACAGACAGACAGACAGACAGACAGACAGACAGACAGACAGACATGACGAATCTATAAGGGTTCCGTTTTTTTCCATTCGGCTACGGAACCCTAAAAATGCCGTATCCGCCTCCTGGGAATAAAGTCTTAAATCATCAAAAATTACCTGGAAACTTTTCGGCTTATTTTTGGATCAGCAACCCGGTATTCCATTCTAATAAACTTAATAATAGTACGCGCAGTCCACCCTGTATTTTTCATCAATTTTTTGATAGCAGTCAGTACCATCTCCCCCGTGTTGATGCCGGAGGATGGTACCCTGCCAGGTGTCATTTTGCTGCAAATCATTCAATGTGAGGATGAGCGTAGAGAAATAAAAATCCTGTGTTTTCTGTTATGTATAGCTACCACAGCAAGTGGTTTTAAAGGAGCTTAAATAAACTAAAATATCTTTAATCACTTCACAAATTATTAATGGCTTTGTCATCCTCAAATGAGACAGCATTCCATCGCAAGCATTATACCATTGTATGCAGCAATTATTTTACAATATTAAAGTAAATATGTGGTGTGTAGCGTGAGACCAAATATCGTAATAAGAATTATTTAATTGTAGCCAACATTAATTAAATATTATCCGAATTAAAATTGCAAGTTTCATTTAAAGTTAAAATAGTATTTATACCTAACTAGCTTCCGCCAGTGGTTTTACTTGCGTGCTTTGGGAACTACTCCGCACACCCTGATAAAAAGTAGCCTATAGCCTTCCTCAATAAATGGGCTATCTAACACTGAAATATTTTTTTAAATCGGACTAGTGTTTTCTAAATTAGCGCATACAAATAAACTCTTCAGCTTCATATTATTATAAGTATAGATATTGAAATCCTAGTAAAATTGCTTATGAAATGGACTCAAACAAGATGAAAAAATCAGATATACAAAAAGTTATTCGGCAGAAGAATCATGACTTTCGGTAAGTACAGATGACAGCACATCAAGTTACCAATCTGTCAAACTTCTGCAATCGATTTTCAACTTTAGGTATCACAATAGTGGAAGGTTAATGGTCGATTGGTAAAATTTGATTCGAGTAGGTTGTCCTGCTGTCGTCTGTACATTATATGCAGAATACGGCGATTCATTTTGGAAATATTTACTGTGATGCTACTCATACTAGCACGTGTAAAAAACCACAGGAATTAACATTAGGATGATATACTGCTCTGCATGTAGTAGGTATGTATCCAAATATAAACTTATTTGGCAAAGAAGATTTTTCTGCTACTTACTTACGTTATGATAGGCGCCTTCCTTGTTCAAATAGAATTAAGAAATAGAAGCGCTCCTATCGACCAATAAAAACATCTGATAACGACTTGATACATTTACGCAAAATTTCAACGATATCCTTTAAATTTACTGATATCGTAGCTACTAAAATAATTCTATAAAAAATCAAAGAAATAATTATTTTTTGACATTTGTGGTCTGTCTGACAGACATGATTCTCAAAACTGATTTATTTTATTAAAAATGCTCTATGCTCCCGTCTAGAAAGAAGTATTTATATTGAATTATTACAAATATTAAATTATACGAACGAATTGAACAGGGTTTTTGGAGACACAAAAGTTGTTGAATGCACCAGTAGGAAACTAATTTTGTATTAAATAATAAGTATTACACACAATTACATTTTATTGAAAACTAGCTTCTGCCAGCGGCTTCGCCCGCTTCCCGAGGGACCTACTTCCCGTACCCGGATAAAAAGTAGCCTATATGTTATTCTGATATATAAGTTATATTATGTATGCCAAGTTTCATCAAAATCCGTCCAGTGTATCCTGAGATTAGCGTGTGCAAACAGACAAACATTTTTTTTCGAATTTTTACTCTTTTGTCATTCCCTAATAACCCTAAGTTTTATTATATGTATAGATACAGATAGATAATTTAAATAAAGCGCGAAATATATTAAAATAAAATTCAATATAGGACTTATAATACATTTATTTAACAAATTAGGCTATTATTTCTAAAAGGTATCAACCAAGGAGTGAAGCGACGACTGCTGAGGGCACGGCACCACCCGGTCCCTGTTCTATCGTGGGCTGGAAGCCGTTCTCATCAGCCACGTAGTTGACCGTGTAGATGACGCCGTCAGGACCCACCCAGGAGTAGGAACCTTTCATTGCGACGAACTCATCTTCAGCTCCTGCGTTCCTGAGTTCACCGTTCTCGTTGCGCTTTGAACCATCGCTTTGTTCATATCTGTGAACAGAATTTTCGGATGTTTATTATAAGATATAGGTATCCTGATTTTTTTAAGAAATTTCGCCCGTTGTTTTGTTGCCCAATGAAAATACCCCGAATGTCTACGATTGAAATGCTAATAGAAACAAAATGTAACACAGATATTTGAAAAAAGGTAAAAAAATCCATCAATTTTAGTATAACTAGATAAGGATCCCTAACTCGCATGAATTATGGGGACTTACACAAAATTGTAGGTGCCGAGACCATCGTTGTCGGCATCATATCGCAAAAGCTGAACATCCTGAGCCTGAGGGGCGGCCGCCGCCACAGCCACTAAAGCACAAAGCACCAACTGAAAACAAAACCGCACTATTATCAACACTTCACAATAACACCGCAAACTTCAAACATTATTTATTTTCATATTTAAATTTTATTATAAAATTCACAACTAACCAATTTCATGATCACTATTAAACGGTTTACCGTATCGAGTTTACTTGAACTATGTGCTCATGAATTATCTTTACTCATGTTTTATACTATTCCGAATATTGCATTACAACATAGCGTTATTAGTTGACGCACATCTCGTTACAATGTTTTGTATATTTGACCACTCCTACGACACGGCGAAGGTAAGCCGCGAAACATTTGAGGACGTATTTGATGGGAACCTTTCGAAATTATAATTTTAATTATATATGTTTGCATATAGGTATATGCATAGTATGCAGAATGTGATAATAACTATAATTTGTGTGATTGACAGCAATTAGCGAAGGTTTTGTTAACGTCATTGTGCATTTAGTAAAGATATTTTTATTAATTTTCATAATTATTCTTTTGTTAGTGTCTCAGACCGTGATTGTAAGATAAATGTACCTATTGTAAATAGAGTTTTTTTTTGTATTCTAGTTTTATCATATCAAATTGATCAATATACATATATGAAAGTTCTTGATTCTTTTGTTTTTTCTGCAGCGTTAAGCGATGCAATTAATGTCAACCAATTTATTACGCACCTATGTAATTAAGTTCAGATTATATTTTTTAATTAAGTGACCTAATCTATCAAGAGCTATTAAGTAAAGGTAATGAAATCAACTAATCAATAATCAGGCAAGTTGACATTTACCTTTGACCTCTACGTGTTTGTACTTAAACGTGGTTAGCCAATNATTCTGTTAAATTTTATTAGTATTCTTTTGTTAGTGTCTCAGACCGTGATTGTAAGATAAATGTACCTATTATAAATAGAGTATTTTTTTGTATTCTAGTTTTATAATATCAAATTGATCAATATATATGAAAGTTCTTGATTCTTTTGTTTTTTTCTGCAGCGCTAAGCAATGCAATTAATGTCAACTAATTTATTACGCACCTAAGTAATTAAGTTTAGATTATATTTTTTAATTAAGTGACCTAATCTATCGAGAGCTTTTAAGAAAAGGTAATGAAATCAACTACATAATCAATAATCAGGCAAGGTGACATTTACCTTTGACCTCTACGTGTTTGTACTTAAACGTGGTTAGCCAATACACATAATGTTTTTTAGTAACCCGACACCCATTATAATACATTGTAAGTTCCTCAGCAATTTAGTATTTCAACAAGTGTTTTATTTTTATGAATAATTCATTATTCTCGTACAATGTTACCTAAATTATTCGAATGTTGTCTAGAAATACAACAAAACCTGGCAGATTAGTCTGAAATAAAATTTTCCGAGTGAGTTTAAATTTATTCAAAGCAAATAGTAGAACTTCGTTGAGTCAGTTTATTCTGATAGGCGACACTGTAGGTTCTGGGTTTTAGGAGTTATTACAACTTTCTGTTTACAAACAGTTTTTGAAGAAAATATATAATGGCTAAAATCGGTTCACGCAATACAACATTATCACTGCAAACCTCACGTAGTTTTCCCTCCGTATCGATGTATGTACCTACATATGGAGAAAACTACGGATACATTGAGCGTGGTTGAGCACGCTCTTGGCCGGTTTTCTTTATTATAGGTAATATGTTTTTATGTTCTCGTGAAATGTATTATGTCGCATAAATCATGTTAACATATACCTTCTTCTTTTTATCGAGTGGACTGTAAGTTTAGTCTCACCCTGTGTAAGAGTTTCGTCAAATTCCCTGATGACCTTTGTTGTGATATTGTAATAAAAACAGCTCACAGGTGCATTCAGGGACGCCTACTTTTTGTACACCGCCAACTTCCCGGCTCCGGGCTGTTTTGTGGAAGTTTCAGAAACCCACAAAGTCATTTCGGTTCTACCCAGAAATCAATCCATAGACAGAGTGCACGGCAGTCATGAATTTGACCACTGAAACCAAGGGTAGTTAACGTAAATCAATAAACAAACGTGTCAATTAATTACCCATTTTGTTAATTATACATTATTTAAATGTAAAAAAAAAATCCAATAACAAGGCACACATTATGTTATAATTAATTTAACTCAAATTAAATAATTATAGGAATTTCCATATAAAATTGAATGCAGCACGAATAGTTAAATTATTTCCGGACAGGCCGCGAATCTTTCGTTAAAGCTACGTTACCTTGACCCAGAGTCTCAGAGTCACATTTCAAGAGGTACTTACTGTGTGGTGGTGACTTATCATCTTTAAGCCCGCGGCGTTACCCTTGGTACGTCAAAATCTCCTTATGTCTTAAAAATAAGGAAGTCCTTGTCGCAAAATAAACATTGGTAGATTATAAATAGGTCCGCTTGTGCATCAGACGCTCAAATCGTCTAAGAACGCGGATATATTGCTATCTAATATTAGCAAAAAATCTTTCATTTTCACTATCAACACCTCAGCTTCAGGACGTCTACTACTAACCATAAAAAGACCTATGGCTGTGGTAGCTCAAAACACATCGTTTTATGTACTTTAGGAGCAAATGTATATTTTTAATAAAAAGTATATAATAATAATTCATCAGTTAATTAGAAACGCAAAAAACAAATATACAACAAGATGCTAAAAATAACTATATTAACCAATTAACCATTTATAAACTTAGCCATACGAATCTATACCAATACTATAGAGCTAAAGAGTTCGTTTGCGTTCGTTGATCGTGCTAATCTCAGGAACGATTGGTCCGATTTGGAAAAAAATCTTTCACTGCTAAATATCCCACGGATCCCTTATATTATCAATGGAGGTGTACTTTTGATTTAGGTAGGTACAGGAAGAATTTCCCACGGGACGCGGGTAAATCCGCTGGCAGGCACTAGTGTAAGACATGTCTTTTATAAATGGGGGTTTTGCGAAGCTGTAAAATCGTGCACTCAATAATATGAACTTGACCGGCCTAGAAAGGCAACATAAAATTGTAAACAATTGTTCAAAAGATTTACTTTTAAAATATTAAGATCATAAGTTACGAAAAAATCTAAAATGATTTCACTTAGTGTGGGAGGTTGCCTTAAGCAATTATGGTACTTAAGGATGATTCACAAATTGATGATATTATTTACAATATTGTAAAAGTATTTGACATTTCAGAAATCTTGGTTCATAAATAAGTAGGTACATATAAATTCACTGGATATAAAAATAATTCCAGTGACTTTACTTTGACCTACAATCCTGTTTGACGTAGGTACATTTTGGTAACTATCTTATTAATTTGATAGTCAGAGACATATTTTAAATATTTCGAAAATTGGAGCAAGCTTTCAACATCGTATACAATACAAGCAATAACGAGTTTTTTATTTGCCTACGTATTTAAAGCTCTTTAATATTCAACAAATTTTCCTTTACAATAATTGCGATATGTGGTACCTAATACGTGCCAATGGTGTGACAGGTTCTGCAAGTGTTACATTAATTAATGTCTTTTTGTTGCTTTAATGCTTTGACGTTAGAGGTCCGGATATATTAGAATAAGAATTATTTTTTCCGCTGTTACATATTTGTAGCTAAGCAAAGACATAGATAACGACTTTGAGTTATGTGTATACCATGCCACTGTCTTGCGAAATGGAAGCTTATCAAGATTCAAATAACGGCAAATAACAACTTTCATATGAACAGGTCATGGGTTGAATCATTTGTTGAGTATACATTTGTTGTCCATCGACATGTCTAATAGATTTATAGGAGCACTTTCAGTGCCCTCTTTTATTTTTGTGATGCAGCTTAACAAACAATTTTTCATTGCTCTCAGCTTCGGTGCATGGCTTTTTCAATATTTAGAAACGAATAATTTTTTAAGCATAGGTAGGTACTACGTATGTATGATGTATATTATGATGATGGGTAAGGCCTCGTCACTGCAATAGTCGAAATTTTGATATTTGCATAATGCAACGGAAGCATACTTTATTAGTGAGTACCATAAGCGGATAGTGACAAAAAACTGCGTAGCAGATGGTCATCACTCAGAATACATAAGTTATTAAATATTTGTTTAAGTACATGAAACCGGTACATGCAAATTAAATACAATGCTCGTTAGTTTTGAAGATATACCAGAAAAAATACATTTGAAATTATTATTCAATATAGCTGATGTACATTTTAGTAACAAAAGTTGCGACAAAGGTATTGCACCATGTGGATAGCATAATAGTACATTTTGATACAAGTGCGGTAAGTTTGTCATTACAGTCGAGGCGGGATTGACGCCCGAGCCGAAGGCGAGGGCGTCAATTAGCCGAGAACTGTAATGATAAATCCGCACGTGTGCCAAACGATGTTTTTCAATACACTTAAAAAGAGAAAATAAATTCAATTTCATTATGTGTAAATCAACAATAACAATGTTGTAAAACTAGCTATGGATGAATCTTATTTTTTCTGCGTTTGTAAGTTGACAGTCTGGCTAAGGCACTACTCCAAACAGCCTAATAATAATGAAAACAGTAAAATTGTATAAGTACTACAATTAAGTACCACTTAGTTCTCAAATTAATTATAGTTTCTCATATTACACACACATTATTTATTTTCTTTAAAATAACTTTTTGCAGAAATAAGAAAAAAGCATATTTGTAAGGATGTTTGAAATAAACCTGAGAACAGATAAAACACATTCGATTTGCATTTTACAATACTGTTTTTCTTTTCCCGCGTTTATTTGCAAGCTGACAGTCAGGCTCTAAGGCGATGCCTAGACGGACAATATAGATTACACAACTAGTTTTATCGTGAATATTACATTTCAATTACATTGTCCGTTTTTCTAGGCACACCTAAGTAAATCGTTCAAACGCCTAAAATAAAAATAGTAATATTAAATAGAAATTCCTCTATATTCAAAATTAGTTTTCAAATTTAAGAAAATAGCTATTTCAATCAATTTCTGTTAATTTATACATATTTTAATGTCGTGGATTGTATAATCAAGGGTATGCACTTTGCTTCAATATTAATAAAAGAAGGCTGTGTAAACTGTTTTCCGCATCTAGTGCGGTAAATAGCAGGGGTGTACGTGCCTGTAGACCGATGGTGGTAAGTGACAGTTTTCGTAGCAAATAGTGTCTTTGGAATTATTTATTAAGTTTGCACAATGGCCCATTTGGCATTCTCAACAATCAGATTTTTTTAATTGCGTGTATAGGTAGGTACTGTTTGGTCCAATAACATGGTAGACGTTTACTTTACTGATCTCGAGTTGACAACCAGTGTACATATATATGGACAGGTGCATATTTTTGCATGGTTCAAGCTTTGGAAATAACATGGAATATGATTCTATAGCAATTTTTGTTAAAATATGAAAGTTTTTATATATCATGGACCGTAACAACACGTACAATAGTTATTTGTGTAAACTAAATTATAATGGGTAGTGATATGGGCCTTTTATCTATATAACGCCTTGGCATAGGATATGCTGTAACCATTATAATAACATGTTGATGTCCGGTGTAAAAGTCTAACAAATAATGTTGGGCGTACCAATCTCTTGCGCATGTCATTTTAAACTAACTGAGAAAATGCCACTACAGTCCAATATACAAAAATATTTCGGCAGTTTAATAATTATGAACCATAGATCACATGCCATTTGTTAATCTGGGGAGAAAACAATGTGGTTAATACTAACCTTTTAGTTGGGGAGTTTATCACAATTGCTAGTTGGTTGCCAATATGGCCAAAATAAAACGCTTTTTGTGTAATGATCAATTATTTTATGATTACTTCTGCCTACGTTATTAGTAGAAATATTCACTAGATCAATGCATTCTATTAGTTAAGAAAAAGATGTCTTATTTGATAGAAAAGCGATAGGCAAAGATAATAAATAAAATACAGATTACATGCTAACGAAACTAGTTTTTCCAATTGATATTCAGAATCATCCGATCTTTTTCTCAACCCCTCCTAGTTATGGTTTAGTTGGTTTTTAGCGTAAAGAGGGAGGTAGGAGGACGTACTATCATAGTGTAGTGTTACTAAGGCATCCTTAAAGCAAACCAACGCCTCTTGTGCGCCTTGGCTTTGGTGGGTATAATTTCAATCTTTCTGTATGTGGTTCTTCGCTTATATTCTTATATAACGCATACCACGGTTAGTACGAAACAATTATGTCAGGAAAATGACACTAGAAACAAAAATACGATCAGTTTTTTCAATTTTTATCAAACTTTTTAACTCAATACATATTCTTTGGTAGTATAATTCAATAACAGTGTCTAATAACCGAGGGAAAGGATGCAACGACCGCTGGAGGGACGCCCCTACGGGGCCCTGTTCGATTCTCGCGGTAAGGTAGCCGTTGTCGCGAGCGGACGTAGGTCACGCGGTAGGTGAAATGACCCGTCGGGACCGACTCCAGGTGAGTGGTTATTCCCCTGACAAGCGATGGACTTCGTTTCTTATCCGCGCTCTCTCTGTTCCTAAGTCTCAGCCTGTTTGCTCCTGAGTCCTGTTTCCGTCACAGTTGTTCAATTTACCTGCAACTGGAGACCCATTTTTAAGTTGAATCGAAGATTATTTGTTATATGATATTATTGATTGTACTGGTTGCCAGATAATTCACTTATTAATTAAATAGTTATTATTATATATTATTCGTAGTTAATTTAATTATAAATATCAAATTATCTATGTCAACTATATTTTTATTATATATAATTTTTGCTTTGGACTTTGAGCACCATTATTGAGCTTTTTGTGATTAATATAACTTTATCATTTTTTACGCCAACACAACGAGTAATTTCTTTCTTTTAAAAAACCGTATAATCAATGGAATGCAATAATAGAATATAGCAATACTTTATAAACTTACGCGAATCTGTAGTTGCCCAGTCCAAGGTTGTCATTTTCATATTTTGGTAATTTGGACATTGTCCCTGCGGGTAGTTAATCCTTGGGGAGGGGCAGCAACCGCCACCGCGACCCAAGCAGAGAACTACGATCTGTAATTTTTTAAAAAAGTATTGTTATGTTTTATGATTTTCTTATTATCCTGCTCATATATCTACTTGTTTTTGGAATAATAACTGTCATCAAATAAATGAAAATTCCATAATTTCGGGAAATTGTCGGAAAGCGCGAATGGAATTCTATAGCAGAAATTCAGAAATGCAAAGGCAGTTTTGCGTAATTAACGTAAAAAGTTAAGATTTCACTTAGAAGTAATACTTGAGAAATTCTAGCAAAAGAAAGAATCTTTTACAACATTATATTTTTAGTTATTTTAACAAAATAACGCATATAAACATTGATGAAAGCTTATTCAACCACGATAGTGTTATCTGCCTCGATTATGAAAAAAGTAAATAAAAGTTAACACTTTCTACATTTGAAAAAGTAAATCGAGGAATTGCAGAGAAAACTATGCAAAAACCGAACGCGAATATATCTGAACTTTTTTTATGGTTGAAAAAGATATACTTTTTCGTCTATTCACTAAGCACTTATTTCACACAAAAACACAAAATATAAACAAACCAGTTCATGTTTGAATGTGGTGATTTACGTTGATGAATACGTTGAAGTGACGAATCTCACATGAAATTCGGTCTTTATATCTAGCACAAAACTTTTGATTTGATATATACTAAATGTAGTAACCAGTAGAAGGTGAACCGTCTTGACCATATAACCTCTAATATAATGTTATTCCCTTAATGTAAAGAATAAACACGACTTTTTATGAACGACGTTTCTCAATGTGAATTATGAAAAGGTAATTTTTGAAATTTTATTTGCTTTAGATATTAATGATTAATTGATTCTATCAATTAAACTGGATAGTTGCTTAGTTGTCTCTGTAAAAAAGCTCGCCTTCTTGAAGTGACATTACAAGTTAAATATTTTTTTTTAAACTCATGTTTTTTACTTCAATGTAACTTTTTTTTGTTGTTCTTCAGGTCAAAAAAATGCCTTTATTGCCAACCTTGAGACAATTACGAAACACTTCCGAATGCCAAACATCTAAATTGAGCTATTAGGTTAGAGGTTGAGTCGGCGGATGGTTCTTCATTAGAGAAATACATATGTATATGCAATCGTATTTTAATCACAGTTAAAATTAAATGTGTTATTAAACTTTTATAGCAGTGGTTTTTCATTTTCCGTGAAAAATTAAAAAGAGTGTATTATATATATGTATATATTGTAACTTGCTTCTGCCAGTGGTTTCATCCGCGTGCCGTGGGAACTACTTGGCGCACCCGGATAAAAAGAAAAGAAGAATTTTTGAAATCGGACCAGTAGTTTCTGAGATTAGGGCGTTCAAACAAACAAACTCTTCAGCTTTATAATATTAGTATAGATTTCTTTAGCACTTTTGCATCTGGTAGTACTAAAAAGAACGGATACATTCTAAAGTCATCAAATAGATAATGTCAACTTAGTTTAAATAATTTATGGATCTATTTCAAATATTGACTT
>NWSH02000078.1:0-11023 GCA_002382865.2 Heliothis virescens | reverse complement strand
ATCTTGTAACCTTTAAGTAATTCTCTTAAAACATCAGTTTGCAGTACAATAACAATAAGTTACTCAAACTTAGGTGAGCAACTGTATGTTGCACAGAAATGAGGAATATTTTCACAAAGATCTGTAAAAGTAGTTGAACTTTCGTGAGAAAGGTTCATCGGTTGATAAGATTTCTAGCTGACGTAAGAAACTGCTGATTGAAACAAGATACATAAAATGATATAAGTAATTATTCCTGACTATTTTCGGGCCCGGCATCTGCTTCAACTCAACAGTGATAATTGTCGCCAGTGCGCTTGCATATGACAGCAGTATCCATATCTTCTTTAAGAAGGTCCACACACATTATAATAATTATAAATGATCTCGGTGTAAATGAGGTCCGGCTTTCAGTTCATCGCGTCTAGAGTCAACCAACTCAAAGTCAAAAACTTTGTTCTTGACCAGAGATCTCCTGTCAGGTCTTTTTGCTTTTTTATCGATCGTTTGATGGCCCCCTAACTAGGCTCCGGTTTACCTGACGTATGAAAAGATTTCTTGCTTAAACTAAACATTATGTAACTAGGTAGAAGTATATTAAAAGCCTGTCAAAGACTAAAATAAACACGTATAATTCATTGGTCAACTGCGTGTATAGGCCGGAGATTACAGTATGATTTATTTGTTACGGTGATAAATGACAACAACGGTTTACAAACATGTCATATTGATTGCTTGTATAATTTATCGCAAGTACGGGAAGTTATATTGTTGACCAAGTATATCAAACCTCGACAGGTGAAGAGCGTTATTCGGTCAAAAGAGAAGCATTCGTTCTAAAGCTTTTGCAGCTTCATATAAACCATTTGTCATCCATCCTTTTTCCCTTTTTAAGCTATTAGAGAGAATTTTGATAAAAAAATAACAATTATAATATCATGTATTAGAAAGTCTTATAATTACTTAACCTGTAACAATCTTTGATAACTTACAAGTTTGCGGTATTATTTCACAAATAAGTCTAAGTTTCCTCAAGTACCTATTATTTATTCAGAGTTATTCAGCAGACCATTTTTAAATATTATAGAAGGTTTTATTGTTTAGGCCTGATATTCATGTTTATAGAAGCTTTTGATTTTATGTTTTCTTTTATAATATAGTATGTGGTAATGCTAGTTTTCCATTCGTACCACGAATGGAAAACTAGCGACATTTTTATACCCAAGTTACAAAAAGAAAATTACTGTATGTACTTATCCCGACCTGTCCTTATGTCAAGATGAGAAGCAAATAGTGTTGCCATTTCTAAATATCATCTGTGAAATAAGCAGGGTGGCGAGATTGCCAGAGACTGATTCTGAATTACACTAATTTAATCCATATAAGTGCATTTGATGGTTGTTAGATGCATACTAATGAAATGCATTGGGTTCTTCAACTTTGAAGCTAAGGACCATGATGAGTATGACCTGTGTGCTTACACAGTATAAAGTTTGAATTTATTAAGGTTTGGCTACTTTATTTAGGTTCATATTTTGATCTATAAAGTTGTTTTTTTTAGTATGTGACAAGTAATTTTGACTTATAAGGTCTAAGGTATTTCCCATTACTTTGAAGTTGGTACATATAGTTTTGTAATAATAGTTGATTTGGAATTATTTTTTTATGACCTCAACTCATATTTTTAGTAATGGATAGGATTTTGTTTCTCCTACGCATTATTATGACTTTATGTAAGAATTGTTAATAGAATAAAACAATATATTTATAAAATGTACTTTTTACTTATCGGTCTTATTCATTCTTATAAAATATAATAAATCACAGTAACAATCGTTATAGATACTTATTCTACGCGTACATCTTAACTACATGGTGAATAGGTACAGTCGTGCGATGAGTATCGTTCGATGTGGTGGCGTTGGTACACTTAACCGCGGAAGGGTTGTTGTTGTTGGTACACCTGCTGTTGTTGGTAGTTCTGCTGGGGCTGCTTAGGCTGGGACTCGATGTACTGGAGAGCGCGGAGGATGGCCTCGGGGATTGGGGGAGGGGTGGGGAGGTGAGCGCCCTGGGGCTGGAATCCTGTAAAAAAACTCTCAGTCAGTACAATTGTTGAAGCAGTCTTAGTTCTTGAATGAATATAACGTTGATTCAACTATAGAAGTGGTACGTATCAAAATGTTGAATGAAACACGTTATTCATCGTAACACTCGGCTCTTATACTTAATAACCCATAACATCTGTTTGCATGCCGCAATTTGCATTACGCGCATTTACGAGAATGATACCGTAACTAATTTGTAAGTTGCAGAATTTATACTGATATGTAATTTGACCTTTTTATCTGACTTAGGTTGATTTTAGAGTCACGCTGACTATCGGCCCTGATAGCTACGCGCGTACTTTGTCTGAACATTGTCCGCGCTGAGAGCTACGCGTTATTCAAAAACGCTTCCTAGAATTTCATACATTTTCGGTTGTCGGCGCTGACGGTCAGCGCCCGGTAAGCGTGACTCTAAAATCAGCCTTAATAATCACTTAATCTCAAATTAACTACAATATTGCAGGTGTAGATATTATTTACCAAGATTCTTGTGAGATTTCGAGTAGTTTCTTTAATTACATTATTGTTAATTAAACAGGCTAATAGTGCTCTAGCTTTGAGCACTGAGAACTCAAAATTGCGGTGTTGTAATTAGTTGTAATTAGTGATGCTATCGTCATAACAATGTGATAAATCTTTTGTTGAATAATTAATGCACTAAGTTGGGTGTGGACCACCTACTATTTCCTACCAAAAAAAACTTACAAAATTAGTATGTAACACTTGATTACTCTAACCAATTAAATAAACACAAAAGACATGAGTCAGCAAGACCGCAATAGGTTTTCAACAGTTCTCACTAATATTTGCAATGTTTTGTAACAGAACTTTGACTACTATTATCATTGATTACAAGATATTTTCAAGTTATTTGGCCTTTCTTTATACCTTTCTACAAGCAGACAATTATTTTTAAGGAAATAAAACAATGTATTACCGTTCTCGTCAGCGGTGTAGGACAGAGAGATCGGGATGCCCTCGGGCGATGTGTAGGTGAAGGAGCCCTGAGCAACCTNAATTTTCAAGTTATTTAGGCTTTCCATAAACCTTTCAACAAACAGACAATTATTTTTAAAGAAATAAAACAATGTATTACCGTTCTCGTCAGCGGTGTAGGACAGAGAGATCGGGATACCCTCGGGCGATGTGTAGGTGAAGGAGCCCTGAGCAACCTGGGCTTCGGCATCCTTAACTCCAGCATTCTTCAGGTATCCCTGTTCCTGGGCTGCGATTCCATTGCCAGTCTCGTAGCTGGAAACAAAATATCCAAATAAGAATGATGACACCAAAACTTGAAGCAACGGAGATATTATAAGGAAAGGCCACATGTTTATGGTCAACGGGCTTTTTTGACTGACGTGCGTAGATTAATTGCAAGTCGGTTAAACAATACACGGATAGAACATCGACAATCCTGATGCAACAGTATTCAACAGTTAGTTTTAATGTCGCAAAATCTCGAAAGTAGAATGTTTGAGAAAGGTTAAATAAACCGTAGGAGTGTGTCAGTAATGTCATCACATATCGTCATTAAATTGTCAAAGGGAATTAAAATTATCAATGCAACTCCAATTACCTACACAGTTAATTTCATCAATTGAAACTTTGTGGTTATTCTCGTTAAAGATTTCAGAAATTGCTTGAGTTATAACAAACAAAAATCATCCAGAGCTGAGGGCGCTGCCACACGTTCGAAAATATCAAATCTAATGATATGTTTCACCGAAACGTTTTCAGGTCGTGCAATCATGACGCATTGTCAATCTATTGCTCTTGGGAATCTTTCGTTAGCATACCGCGTATGGTTATTTGTTACAAAATTCTTCTATTGTATTTCATGCTGTTGAACATTTACTTGAACCTGACATTTGCCAAAACTAGGCAACGATTGGAATTATGATGTAATTTGAAAGCTTGTTAATTAATTTTGCATTGCAAAGTCCCTTTCAGTTCTCAAAAGCTATTTTTACCATTAGACCAATAACTTTAAAAATATTACGTAAATAACAAAAAATGATGTTAAAATATTAAGGATAAAGTCAATATCGATAGATGCCCTGACATATTGTATCACTAATAAAATCTTGTAATAGCATGCAGGTGAATCAGAAAATATCAACGTATTCATGCACCGCTATAACACCTGAGCCAATTTGTTGCGTAATCAGGGCTTGGCTGCGAACGCTTGCAAGATGCCTCCCACAAATTAAGCATTTAATACACTCGACACTGAAGGAATGCCCATGTATGATCTCATCAGAGCCTATTTCCCAATACCTTGACAGATATGGACTCATATCTTAGGTCTCATCAGTATGCAAATTTTACACAATATCGATGATAGGCTAGTAATGAAATGGCTGTGATTGACCTTTCGGATTACAATAATTACTTAACTCTTATAGTAACCCAAATTTAAATTTAATCAGTGTTTGGTAAATAAAGATCCTATTACATATCTTGTGTATGTCACGTAGACCGTGACGTGCTTTTTGTTTTTGGCTGATGCGCTTTTATGATGCATAATCCTTATAAAGCTCTGGAGTGAAGTGAAGGCCAAGCTTGATATATTTATTATGCTAGACGTTATGTCAAATTTATGGTTACCATAAATCTAGATGTCATCTCAGAAAATATGTATTTTTATTATTTCGTTGTAGATCATGCAATTTCATAACAATGAAATTTTGCCTTCATAAAGAATGGAACATAACAGATGTTCGTCGTTCACAATTTACTGTTTCTCGTAAATAAAGTTTGACTGAACATACCTGTACTGGTAGGAGCCATCAAAGTTGACCTCTTGCGTTTGCTTGAGGATGGGAATGACTTGTCCTTGAGAGTACTGAGGTTGTTGTTGGTACTGGGGCTGGTATTGAGGGGCGGCGCACGCGGCGGCCACGAGGACTGATAGAACTACGAACTGCGGAAAAAGAACATTAATATTAGTTTCAAGAATATGTAACATATAACAAAACTTAACTTTTGGTCCCTAGATTGTGTGGAATTTAACATTCAAAAGCTATCATCTCCAAAGTTCATGAGATGATCTCTTACAAAATTGTTTGCAAAGATCGGCCGTTACAACAGAAGGGGTCATTTACATTTTTATATCCAAATTCGAAACACCACATTTTGACGAGTTTCATAATTGATATAACTATTTTCATCGAAAGTGTTTCTATAACCTTGATGGTCAGCTTTAAACGAATTTAAATCACAAATCAGAGGTGATAGATGACCGTTGTAAATGGTATTAGCATTTTTTATACAAATCTCACGTTTTTGTGTTGATATTATTGTGCAAGTAGGAATCGTGAATTTAAAAATTAATTAGTTTGTAAAAATATGAGCCTGATTTTTAGGACTGAAAATAAAAGTCGAAAATACCTGAAACGGTAAAAAGTAGTAAGATTTACGTTAAGATAATTACAATGACTTCCCTGAAGAACTATATACGTTATTCATTAATACTTTTGCTATTTTTATTTGCTTACAAATGGCAAAAAATACTGCTGCGCGAATTGAATTCTATTTTGGTACAAAAACAAAACCGTTCTCATATTCGTCAAACATCAATTACCTGTGGGAAATGTGAATCAAGATAAATAGCCGATGTATGTCAGGTATTATCATACAAACGGGTGTATCATATCACCGAGCATTGTTCAAATAATGACAAGCTACGGGAATGAGACATTGTCGGGAAATACAAAATCTTTTGCACATTATGAACAAATGTGTAAAACAATGATACCATTGTTGACAAATGGAATAAACAGATTTCATCTATTGTCAATTAATTAATGCCTGGGTTTGTTTTTAATTAATATTGTTATTAATTAAATCAGATTTTCAAATGATTGATATCAATATTTTTTATTAGAGTAATTATGTAATTAAATATTATATTTGCCTTTCCGAGGTTTAATTGATCCAATGACCCGTAATACAATATTTACACTGAGACCACTTACCGATTTCATTTTTGTGTTTTTATAAAATGTGGGTTGATGTGCAGGTGATGATCTGCGGTGGATGTGTGAGGCTGGAATGATTATTGAGATCGACCGCTGCGGCTTTTATACGAGCCAGCGTCTGCGCACCTCGTGAAATTGGAGTACGACAGCGCGGGCGCAGCGCGGCTCCGTGCGGGCACTTCAAAGCGCGCGTAGCCGCCCGCCCTGACATACAACGTCCTTTATTATATTACAGCTTTATAGTTTATCGATATATGGTAATTGTATTTTTTAACACATGCCAAACTATGAAGTGATTCATTGTGCGTTCATGCATCTGAAGGTATTCAGTTTACGACGTATGCCTTTCAGTTTACAACGTATTTCTTTGAATTTTTTAATAATACTTAAATAGACTGGCTAGATATTTACCTATGAACTGGTAACATTAAGCGTCCCCGCACACTGCAGAATAATAAATTGGTGGACAGTCGGTCTGTTGGTAGACAATTTATTTTTCTAAGAAAATCTACAATTTTCTTAAAGTTTTTATTTCCTCTCATACCGGCAAAATACCTCATCACCGTAATGTGCATACTACCATTCATCTTCATACTGATTTATTAGCCCAAACAACTAAAAACTGACTAAAACTCTGTAGTGTGCTGGAGCTTTTAGGACTAAAATATACACAAAATAGGTTTTTGCTAAGCTACCTTATACCTAATAAATTATTCCACTAACAAGGTGTGGCATTCAGCCATACCATATTTCTTGTATGAAAAAAGAAATAAAAGGCATTTTTTGCTAGGTTTTATCACAAGACGTTGCGTTAGATCTTCTAACCGCAAACCAGATAGACAGGCAACATTCTGGAAAAACCACTGACCAACTGACACGATTTGTCATTTTCAACATAAATATGTGGAACTATCTGCGCTTTGTTCAGGTTCTGGATCACACCCGCCAAGTAATCTTTAGCGTCCACACATAAGTTGCTAAAGAAACTAAAATTGCTTCTTACCTTTATTGGTCTATCATTGTCTTAAAAAAACATAAGTCCCTATCTATAGTATCGATAAGAATAACAACTACGACATCGCTAGGAAAAACTAACAACAGTTTCACTCAAACAAGAAGATTAACTGAAAGGTTTCAAGAGTGTTAAAGTGTTTTTCTAAATAAATATTCATGCAAAAGACGTGTGCTGAATTGAGCACAACTGAAAATGGGTTTATTGTGTACTTGAGTAGGAAAAGACATCAAACTAACATTCTCGAAGTAGGCACTAGAAATGTTCTTTTTCTATCGATTCTTGCGTATATTTTGAAAGCGAATTTTGGGTGATATAATCCAATCTTTTATTTTAGGCTGTAACCATAAATATGGCTAGGCCTTCCACAAGTTATTCAACATAGTTGTAGATTGATGTTACAAGGTTAAATATGTAACAAAACTTAATAAGTTTTTTATGCACTATTTGTATACCTCTGCATTATTAACCTTTGTTAGATAATTATAGTGTAGGTATGGTTAGGAAACGGATTCATCGATTTTAAATTGACCAAAATATTTTTGTTGTTTTTTATTTTTCCTGATTTAAAATTATATGTTCTTTATTTAATCATTGTTGGAAGTGTGAGGTTCGCATAGGTCATGTGTTTGAACAGACAATACGTGCAATCAGAGATTACGTGTAATAATAATTGGTAATAGCCCAGCGGCTAAAGTGCAGACTGGTGGACTAGAAAAAGCGAGTTCCTAGCAAAGTCTAATGTAACTCGTTTTAGTCCAAAAAATATAGTCCTAGTTTTAACCTCCTGGATTCCAGAAAAAAAATTATTCGATTTTCTTTTAAACTTAGGTTATATGGTACATTGGAGGTCTGTATATGTCCAAAAAAATGCAAAAAAAAATATTGTGTTATATACCTAGATTTTACTTATGTCTTTTATATATGACAAAGGTTCTGTACAGGACACTAGAACTTTACTATACGTCATATATTTATGACACTAGAATTCAACTTCAAATAAAAAAACCAAGTGTTTATTAAATTAATATGCATTTATTATTATTATCACCATCGGATCACTCTTTATAATTTTTTTTTCTTACTTAATTTAATTATAATATTGGTATGCAAAATAGTTTTTTCACATAATATGTTCATCAACTGATTAAAACGTAAATAAGTGAATCAATCTCAGTCTCAACTTTTTTGTAACTGGGTCGGTAAAACGGGAGTTCTAAAGGGTTCAAACTGACTATTCCATGGGTCAGAGATAGGCGTTCTGTACTATACTTTAACTGCTGCATGACGTGAATATCCTCGGGTGCCTCTAGTTGGCCCCCCACGACCAGATGGGCGGGTGGGGTTTCGGCGTCGACTCCTTCTCTCCATTACAGAAGATTGTAGTCTATAGCCTCATCTGAGGAGCTGGAAGACGAAGTACTGAATTCTTCGTCTTCTCCAGGTCTTGGAGTAAGAGTGTCCTCATTCTGATCAGCATCAGTGAGATCTTTGTCCGATTCTTCGAGTCACAATAAAAGTTTTTTATCACGTAAGGCTCTAGAAACAGGGAACCTATGTCATATATATACGACATAAACAATGAGAAAATTTTCATTTTGAGAACCACTGTAATACCAGTATGACATTAAAAAGTTTCTGATCTCATGCCATAATAATTGACTATTTGAAGAAATAATCTATTAATTGGTTCCGTTGGTATGTTATTAGTACAAAACAAGTATAAATTTTGTGACAAATAAGTTGATTCAATAATGATTTTCGGATTACCTACCGCGAGCATCTGAACGACGTGTTATCTTCCTCGCCGCGCTTCAAAAAATAAGGTATTTGACGTGTCTGTCAAGCTCAAAATGACGTTTGGTGTAGTGTTGCTGGTTTATTAAGGTTACACAAGTATCATAAAATGAGTAGTTCCGAAAAACATTCACAGATAACTTTAGAACGAAATTTTAATTCTTTATGTAATATAGGTATGACGCGGGCATCCAGGAGGTTAAGACAGCTTCTGTAGGCACGAGGAAATTGGCTGCAGTATCTACTTTTATGTATGTCACCCTACCAAACCTTTTTAAAGGTAAAATCCTACAAAACTTCAAAAGTGTTTTTGCCAAAAACAATGATAAAAAATGAAAAGCCATAGCAATATAGTTAATCAATCAAGCTTTAATTGATTTATGTTTTTTAATAATATAAGTACATACATAGTTTATACGTCTAATTAGCGACACCTCCTCGGTGCGGTTATCATCGTAGCATCTTGAATATGGATGTATCAACTCTGCCTCGTGTAGGCTCATCCATCATAGATAGATGTCATAACTTGAACGAATTTGTTAGTTACTATAATTATAATAATGTCAGTAAAATGAAGGGGCTTGTGAGTATGCGAGACAATCATTAGTTGCGGTGATTTTGGCACATCGACATTCTTTGGCATTCTTGAACATAGGTTAAGCTTCTTTCTTCGAATATTTAAAAATAATTAATGAATATAATTAGGTGTAAATATTCTGATACCTAAGACCCAAAGAAATTGATTCTCAAAATCTATAACAAAAATAAAAAAGCAAATTAGGGATACATATTGTGTATTTGAGAACTGTTCATAACATAACTGTTTATTAAATATCACACCATGAATCAATAAGCCATAAATAATAATTACCGTAATTTTGTAAGTGAATTACAATGATGTCTTACGTAATATACCCCATTCAATGCGCCTAGTTTAAAACAAAGTTTATTATAATAATACTATCGAACGTGTAACATTTTTAATTTTCACAGTTCAAAGTTACTTGAAGTAAAGTAACACTAAACACATCATCGCAAGCTTAGGTCTGCTACATAAGGAAATTGCTTTTGAATGTCATTACGTAGACATACTATTACACTCGACTGTACCAACTTTGTTACAAATGTAATTAACTTCTAATTCAATTAGCATACACCATAATTAGTTTATGTAACATCCCTTTTTCATAACAGTTTAATCAGGATTTTATGTTTTTGTTTTATTTTGTTTATTGTGATTTTTATATTGTTTTTTTTTATATAATTCCTAACTTTAGTTTCTATGCTAATGTAATTGGTGTATGTAACCGTTTTAGCATAAATAAGTAAATAAATAAATACAGTACTTGTACATTCATTGAACAATATGTATTTCTCATTGTTTATCGTAAATCAGTGGCTACTTCGTTATCTAAAATGACATAAAGTAATAAAGTAACAGTACTATATCACTTAATACACCTGTATGTACGTACATGCTATTAATAAACATACAATTACACACACATATGCATATTCTTGCCTTCATACCAAGTACTTAGAAAGTGTTACAATCGACAGGGCGTGTCACTTTGGAACCAATTAAATAAAAACCGTACAAACCATACTTATTAAAGGAGCTTCATATAAACAATTATTTTATACAAGTTAATAATCGTTAATATTCAATGATCTTATAAATATTTCAAATTATCGTTGTTACTGGCGCCCAACAGTAACTTGCGTGAAAATATATCGTTCAATACTTGTGTTCAAGACGTATTTATGTTTCAACTAGCCGTTTCCCGCGGTTTCATATGCGTCCCGGTTAAATTTGTTCCTGTTAATGGGTAAAGTATAGCATATGCCACCCGGGGATAGTGTAGCTTCCCAATAGTGAAAGAATTTATCAAATCATTTCAGTAGTTTAGGAGCTTTTAGGTAAAACCAACAAAACAATGTTTCCTCTTTCTCATATCACTTGATCGACTAAATTTTGAAATCGAGATTAACGAAATCAAAATAAGCATGTAATTATATACCTACCTAAAGAAATTAATGAAAGTTTATTATATTAATATTGCACCTTTATACAATGTATTGTAAGTTTAGAATTTTTGCCAGTATATGAACAATCAATATAATAAGTTAAAAATAAAAACTAAAAA
>NWSH02000075.1:2798-18704 GCA_002382865.2 Heliothis virescens | reverse complement strand
GACTTTAGTAATAGTAACAATAGTGTTGAGCTAAACCGAGATTCAAATTTACTTATTACAACAAGTGCAGACTTTCAGTTAATGATCTTTCAAATCCATCTTATTGCAAAAGGAATTGGTACCAAATCTGGCTTAGGTACTTACTTAATTTCGAGCAAAACTTTTATGCATATCAAATATCTTAATTGTAACATTATGAGACCAGACATGCAATATCGTAGGTCGGTATCATTTAGCCCTCCTTACATAGACTTTTGTTAATGCACTAATTTATTATAGATACCTACATGACAAACAAAAACACCGTAAATCACTGTTACTTTGCTGAAGTTTATGTAACTGCTCCGTTGGTCTTGTAGTTGCAAGCGATACTGCCGTAAACGTGGTCCCGGGTTTGATTCCTCAGTCGGTCGTTCTTTAGGCTTTCAGAATCTTTCACAAAGCAGCCCGGAGACTGGAAGTTGGCGATGCAGACACCAAGTACCTGATGGTCATGTAAAGTCTTTGTCCCAGGCTATTATCAAGTAGCAGTTGTCAAAATACCATGTCAGGCGTCAGGCGGATTTGTGAAAACTCTGACACTAGGGCTTGAGTGATTAAACCTGCAGCTCACTCGATAAGAAGCACCTTTATCAGTATTGAATGGTCAAACCTGTTAATATGTAATTGAGGTCAACCAAAGTCAGGAAAAAAGGAATATTTGTAGGTAACTGGTATTACAAGTTTTTAGGGTTCCGTACCCAAAGGGTAAAAACGGAACCCTATTACTAAGACTTCGTTGTCTGTCTGTCTGTCTGTCTGTCTGTCTGCTGTCTGTCTGTCTGTCTGTCTGTCTGTCTCCACGCTGTATCTCATTAACCGTGATAGCTAGAAAGCTGAAATTTTCACAAATGATGTATTTTCGTTGCCGCTATAACAACAAATACTGAAAATTAAAAAAGTTATATATTAAGGGGGTCCCCATACAATAAATTATAAAGACAGTGCAATTTGAATACAACGCCATCTGTTACTCAAGCGTGGAACTACAGCTTGGTACGGAACCCTTCGCGCGCGAGTCCAACTCGCACTTGGCCGGTTTTATTTGATTTAATGCACTTTTTTGTCAATTTGTGTTGGTATACATTAGTCATAATGTGTAACGGATGTATGATCATGATTTTATGTCAATTTTAATCACGTAACTATTTCGATTTCCTAAGCCTTTTTTATCTTTGTTAATAATGTATTTTTTAATTGTTACAGGTAAGATAAATACATAGCTGCATCCTCAAACCACATGAAAAATGGTATGTAGGCACTTTTAAAACAACATTATTTTAGCAGTCGGTTAAGAAATACAAATGAGAGGAATCAGATTAAATTGTGGTTTACACATTAACTGCGGAATTCAATATTCTGTCTATCTCTGGATTTGCTTACTAGAGATAGGAATTCGACGTAACTTGTATGAGGCTAATGTCAAAATTCTATCTCTAGTAAGCAAATCTAGAGATAGATAGGGTATTGGGAACGGCCGTTAAAGGCTTGTTAAACTACTATTATTCTGATATAGAAATGGGTCTTTACTTTGAGTTACATGATAAAGTATTTTCATTTAAATTTTAAACAGAGAAATAAAAGTAACTAGTAGAATTTAAATAACTGGAACATTAAAGTAATTTTCTTTTATAAACCAGCGATTAGTCATATTTACAAGTTAACTGTAATAAAAAGTAACCGAGGTCGTTTACCGATATTAAATCTTTTACTGGCAAGTTAAAATTCATGGTTAGACCAGAGAAGGGTTCCGGGTAAATTTTAACTTGTAAAAATATGATTTTATATCCTGTTAAAATTATAGGAATGTAAGTTCATTACTTGGAATTTTAAGAGGAAGTCTTCGAGCTATATTAATGCAGCCAATGAAAGGCCTAACAGTCACTGATCTATTCTCTTTGGTCTAGTGGTCGCATAGCCGACTGCTGTGTACGAGGTCTCGGGTTCGATTCCTGGGGCGGGCCGAAATCGCTTTGTGGGTTTTAGAAACTTTCACAAAGCAGCCCGGAGTTGGAAGTTGGTGATTGATACACCCGTGCATCGGAGAGCACGTTAATGTCGGTCCTGCGCCTGATCTTTCTCCGGTCGTGTCGGATTGCCGTCTCATCGGGTTATGAGAGTGAGGGAATAGGGAGTGCACCTGTGACAGCGCAAATGCTTGTGCACTATAATATGTCCCGCGCAGCTGGCTGATCTCCTTATATGAGAACAGCCGCCATGGCCGGTAATCGGCTAGGACGCCCTAGCCGATTAATATTTATTCACTTAATATTTACTTTACAGATGTTAATAAATTACAGCTTAACCGCCTTTTTCAGGCGTTGCAAATGTGAGGGCTTATCACTTTACTAATATTACAAAGCTGAAAAGTATCTTTGTTTGCTTGTACGCTTTAATCTCGAGAACTATTGGACCGGGTTAAAAAACTCTTTCAGTATTAGATAGCCCGATTAGCCATAAAGCAAGCTATAGCTATTATTTTTATGCAGAGATGATTTCACTAATGGAAAGCTAAATCATTTCTTAAATTTGTTTTTTGTGAAATTTGATTCAACAAAAAAAAAAACTTTTTTTTAATCTTATGTTTTTAACATTATGACTCAGCTCTTTAAAAGTCTCATTTCCGACACATTTAAATCATGTCAATTTAAGTTGACATTTAAAATCTAAACCACTTTATCCATACATGGTAATCTCAAGGTAAATATTATTCCGCATTCATATATAAATTAGAATAATTTTTCACACATGCCTGCAACATTCTAAACTACAATTATTTAATAAAACATTGACGTATTAATTATTTATCTAACGTTTAATATGAACAATTAATTACTGGTTTTTAACGACTCGGTATGGTTGGCAAAGAAATTGTTTTTTTTTAATATTGTCAATCTATTTCTCACGTTATAAAAATACTCCGTAATTAAAGGAAATAATACGAATGAAAAACTTGTGATAAAAAAGATATTGAATTTAATATAAAATTAAATTTAAAGTGGTGTCCTATATCGTTTAATATCATCGTATTAGGTTACCTTTTTTTGCAAACTCTACAAACCTTAATAGGCCTAGTAATCTAGTTTATATGCCTATTTTATTGTCAATGATAGACAGACATTATTGTTACATTTTAATTATATTTCTACATAAATTGCAAACACAAGTGCAAAACTATTGCTTCGAACAAAACATTAAATTCTTAAAGACAAACCCAGAATAAAAACATGCACACAGAATAAAATATACACTCAATAAAGGTTTTTCGAATGTTATACACAATTATATCCACAAAAAGTAAAAATATATCTAAAATTAATTATTCTAGAATTATAAATTATGTAAACTTATCTCAAAGTTTTTCAAACCAAAGCAATTTGATGCAAATTAACATGTTCGTCACATCCTACCATATTAGTCATCTAATTTACTACGAATAATATCCTGTGAATCGGCAAAAACATACATACAAACATGAATGACTAAAAGGTATGTTTAGCGACGAAAATACTTTGCATTTTGATAGGAACTTCATACTACTACTAAGTATGAAGAAATGAATGAAATGAAAAACAATGAAGAAATTCTTCTCTTGATAACAAAGAATTAGAAGTTCAGGTTACAATACAATTTTATTATCCATCATAATACAATAACCTAATTCCCAAATACGAAATCCCTGAAGGCTTTCCATAACAAAGGCATTTAAATCCGATATGATACCAAATTTGTAGTCCCTGAGTCATGGCTTGCGACACCATGAAAGGGTCGTTTCCGCCTGTACCCGTAACCGCGAACGAGGCAAGGCAAGCGGGCCACTTGTCCAAATTCCTAGACTAGCTGCAGACCTGGTGACTTTTTGTGGGGATACTGTTGCGCAACTTGATTGTCGGCTATATGTCAAAGTAGAGAGGAAAATATTTATATTTATAGCCAGAAATGGGGCCTTTAAAAGAAGCCCATCAAATCACCCCTCATAGATTTGTGATTCCTAACCATTCCAATAAAAATAAAAACTATTGGCTATAAACGAGTGAAATAGACCATTCATTAGGGCAACAAGCAGACAAGAAAACCCATAAACGTTTTCCCAGCTAATTTAATAATAACTACACAAAAATTAATTGACATTTAGGAGACCATGTGATTTACACACACTTGAAACTCGCCTAATAAACTAACACAATTATGAGAAAATAGGGCGTCAACATGCGCCACACAATGTGCTCAGACGACGTCGCCAAGTGTGTTTCAGCATAAAATCCCTCGTGCACAGGTCCAAAGGCCGTTCGACCTACTACTGCCACTACTGCATAACCCAGTCTATTACGACTTCAAGTATATGCCATCGGGAGATATTGCAATGCATCCGGCCATTCGTCCTTCATTTACACCATACTTTTACTAGGCTGCGATTTGTGAATTAAACTTTGCTATATCGTGTGATACGTAGTTATTTTCGATGAGTGCTAGACCTGTTTTAGCGGAAACTGATTTAGTTGGTCGTTTAAATGTCATCAGTTAAGTTATTTGTGGCGTTTTAGATACGCACGAGTATCATTGATAATCACTGAAGGAAGATTTGCGATCAATACCTACTAAAATGTTTTCAGATATAGATGAATAGAAAGAAGGCCTTTGCCAAGTTATTACAGTCCCAGTTGGCCTTGGCATGGCTTTTGTTTCAGAAACAATAAATTCTATGAAATAAAGACAACATATAAAGGTATGCGTATCATATGAAAGGCATGCATAGACGAGAACGACGACTATGTGAGAAGAAACCTATATCTTCCAGTGGCTGAAAATAATTGAGAGCATAGTAAAATTATCTTTGAATTTAACGAAATTTATTATATAAGGTACTGAAGATAATATACGTAGCAGTATCATAAGCCTGCAATATGCATAAATCGAACCCCCTTTCCATTAAACAGAGCAAAATATTGTAACTTGTTTACCAGTTCTGGTATTACATGGATTTGGTAATATTGAAGTGGTCTATACCCCACATTTATTGCGATTAGATTTCTCATAGACTGGTTGACTTGCGTTGGTTGATAAATGTTTATTAATTGGTAATACCTGATCTGAATATTTGTACATCATTTCGTCTTGCAAGTGTCAATCTGAAATAATTGTGTGCTCTGATTTCATGTCTATTTTGCATACTTACTCCTCGACATGTAAAAGAATTTTTACTTCTTGCTTTATACCATTATTACCTAACCAGTGTTTTAAAAAAATTGCTAAATCAAAAGAGCTTACGTTGTAATAAAGATTTTTTATTTTTTCCTCTTTTTCATCAATTCCCAAAAGACGAGCCTGAGCATTCGTTTTATCTTCAGCCAGTAATACCTACAGCAAAATCTTACTGTATCGATATAATCGATACCTGGTCCATCTTTGAAGACTTATATTTCTTCATCAGCGTTGTTCTCACAGCTACCATCTCCTATAACCTGTAGCTGTTTGTATTCCCAAAAATCATCATCATCTTACTATCTTTCTAATCCTATTTCCTACTAATATTAGTTATAGAGGTAAATGCGAAAGTTCTTGATGTATGTGTTTGTTACTCTTTCACACATATTTGATGATACTTGGCAGTAATCTATACTAATATTATAAACCTGAAGAGTTTGTTTGTTTAAACGCGCTAATCTCAGGAATTACTGATCCAATTTGAAAAAATATTTGAGTGTTAGATAGCCCATTTATCGAGGATGGCTATAGGCTATTCTTTTACAAGTGCGTCGCGTGGTTCCCACGGGACACAGGTAAAACCGCTGGCAGAAGGTAATATAACATACAGGCTACTTTCTATCAGTGTACGGGAAGAATTTCCCTCGGGAAGTAAATAACACTGCTATCAGTACCCAGTATACGTATAAAATCACCAGTGTCACCAAATGTCGCAATCGTTCGGCATTTTAACGCGCAGTTTCCTTCTCCCGAGCCGTGTTCCGCTTGCGACACGACATTGCGTATGGTCGGATTAGTCGCACGCGCAGCCGCGACGCGATTATCTGACGTGTTGACATACTGCTATTAAGGTTTTCATTTGTTTTGTGTATTGTTTCTTTAATTGGCGTTAGAGGCTATGGATTTTGTTGCAGTGGCTGTATTTACTTCATTATCTTATTCACTTGTTTCTGCTTTCTTTTTAATTTAAAGTTGTTAAGCCATGACTTTAGCTTTATATATTTTAGATTGTGGTTTTTTGATACTTGTTGTCATTAGTTTCTGGTTGTATTTTCTTAGTCATATTNGTTGGCGTTAGTGGCAATGGATTTTGTTGCAGTGGCTGTATTTACTTCATTATCTTATTCACTTGTTTCTGATTTCTTTTTAATTTAAAGTTGTTAAGCCATGACTTCAGCTTTATATATTTAAGATAGATCTTGTGGTTTTTTGATACATGCTGTCTTTAATTTCTGGTTGTATTTTTTTAGTCATATTTACCAGTAAATGTATTTTTTATGGCGTATTGATGGGTGGATAACCATAGAAAAATAGGCTTTGGTTCAATGTATGGCTATAGCTATGGGACTTTGTAAGCAGTTTGAATCTCAAAATAAATATAAAGTTGTACAAACCATATTTTATTTTCAGTTCGTTTTTCCAGGTATCTGCAACTCGACATCAACCTTTGTAGTTACAAAGTCCCATAGTTTCATACCTCCATATTTCTCGGTGACCCGGACTTAACACTTTCGTGACTGCGATCCTATCTCCTCTTAATACAAACAACCATATGAAAATATTAATTATATGTATATAAAAAAAAAATAGGTAAGTAGTATGTTAGTACGCAGTTTGTGTAGTTGGAGAGAGGCGATCGCGCGCCCTTCAAACGAGTCCGGCTGCCAGTTCCGGTAGCTGCAACCGAGCTGAGCTGTGAATGTTGTGGATAAGGCATTCAAATATGAAGAAAATTGACGAATTCAATGTTAATAATTAAACAACAAAATGAGTAAAGTATTAAGGGAAGAAAGACGTAAGGATAGAAGTAAAAACGCGATTATCTTTTCAAATTTTGGAAGTCGAAGAACCAGCTTGCAGCCGTCTATTTACAGGATCAGATATATTTTTAGGAAATTCACTCGTAGCGAGCAAACTTTTGTCACACACTGGTATAGGAAATGATTTTTCATTTTTTTATGGAATTTAATTCTCTAATGATACTTATAGACTTTTTGTTCAAAAGTCTACATTCAGATAAAGATGTCAGAAGAATTCAAAATGGTGTTTTTATTTGAGGCTCTAAAGACGATTACATTATAATGTATTTCTCAATAGGGTACAAAAGACCTACCAGCCACTTTACCTTATCCATTCACCTTCGTACATTTACACCACTATGACACATTGCAACACTAAATAATTAAAACTTCATTCACATATAGATCACGAGATATTGCCAGGATAAGACAATCACGGAACATTAATCACGAGCGAACTAAAAGGAAGTCCACTTGTGTTTGTTTGTATTAGACTACTAGTACTTGAGGCAGGATTGTTCGAAAGAGTTACCGCGGCCCAGGCACACAAAGGGCTCAAGAAATAATACGGTGGGTTTTAGTCAGTAAATGTCTGACACTCCTTCACACTGTCACCGCTACAGCGGGAGGTTCATCATCTGATGTTTTTCCATCGATATAAAAAAAAAGAGTTCTAGTACTGTTCTGTCCTTTAGGTCCTGTTGATTTACGGACGACGCTTTAAGTTTAAAGTAGTAATTCGATGTTATGATACCTGTATCGGATTTTGAGAAAAAAGTGGGACATGAGTGTAAAGTTTCAGACAATACCTGTATTATAAAACTGAATAATTTGTTTGTTTGATTTTTTGAACGGGCTTCTCTTAGGATCTACTGGACCAATTTGAATAATTATTTCGGTGATAAATTGCCCATTTATCGAGGAAGGCTTATAAAGTAGTTTTTATTCTTAGACGCGATGTACCATCCGCGGACACAGTCGAAACCACTGGCAAGAACTGGTTATTAAATAAGTACGCTGTGATTTTTCTTAAGGTTCTTAAGTCCTTAAATTGTGTCTATTCTCTTAGATAGTTAAAATTATAAATTTATAATTAATGCTAGCCTCTGAATAATCCTCATTGGCAACCCTTCTTAAAAATATAAAAATACTATTTTCAATCAAATGCGTAATAATCAGATCTCTATATCTACACATAATATGCCTGTCCTCGCGTGACAGCTGAACGGATATTCGCGAAACATTTTGATCTACAGATATAATTAATATCCGCTGTATAGATGAAAGATATTGGATAGAATTAGGTTACATTGTGGTACAGGGTCATTGGAAAAAATAATCAGCTGTTCTCTTATTAGTGACTGTCATAATTGATATTATCAAATTAGTTTAGCAGTTGGAAAGACCGATAAGCTACTTTTAATACATAGGTTTGGTTGTTGGTTATTCGAACTGTATTATAATCTTTTTTTAAGGATTATTTTGAATGCGTTTAGAGTATAATTTTGTGACCGTAAAGAGGAGGAAATTCTATAAGTAGGTACAAATAAAATAAAGCTAAAGAATGTGTTTTCCTTAACGCGGTTTTCACAGTCAGATTTGGAAAAATCTTTTTCAATATTAGAGGGCGGAAAGAATTTTTCAATATTTTCCGAATTTATCGAAGAACGCCACTGGTTACTTTTTATTCTGGTGCATTAATTAGTTCCTACGCTACGCGGGCACGAGTTATAATTTACATAAGTATTGCAGTCATTAGGCTTCTTCCTTTGTTCTGTATTACGTGTCTGATACTGGTAAAGGTCAGGCTACATACATCGAAGAAAAAAAACCATTACGGACTTCAAAAACTCGACGATTTCTTCAAAAATCAATAACATAAAGGGTACGGTACTTACGTGAACGAAAGTGCATTACGAGCCAAATGTCAATGACCTCAGGCTGTGGTATATGTCAACTATCAAGGCTGACACGCCCGCAAATGTCAGTGCAGTGCCTGAAATGTGCAAGGTTGTGGGTTCGAGCCCTATGCGTTGTCAACTTAGGTCTTTATAATGTTCTTTGTTTTAGTGTGAGTTAAGTGTAGATACCTATTTGTAACAAGACTTTGATTTTAAAAAGGACATTAATATTTTTTTTGTTTAAAATAAAAAAAATCATCGCTCGGCGTCTCTTGGCGTCTCCATATCGCTCGCATAGGACTAAATATAACAGATTTGACAATACGTGAAGTTTAATTTGAAGAAGTCACAGTGGACATTTACAACCAAAATAATATTATAAAATTAAAGCTGATTTCAGAAGAGAAATGTTATATTATATCGGAACCTTTTACTTTTAATGTTTCCAGTACCTAATTCATTCAATATTCAAGTCAATAAATATACTTCATCTTTTTGTACTGATTACCTACTCCAATTTATTTTACGCAGCTTTAATCTCAACAAGAAAATTTTATGATAAATGGTTCAAACACCGTAAAGATTATTAATCAGCAAATCCGCAAACTAACCACCAAATTAACATAAACACAAAACAATAAAGATATCGATCATTTGTAACAAAACTAAACCGCAACAACTATCGATTAGGATAATTTACGACTTCAACCGGTTAGTTCTGACAATAATTAACCAGATTCCTACAGTAATATTTATAACACATGCAATACCTGGTCAATCTACAAAATAAACGTGGCGTGAATATACCTACTAATAAATTATTGGTATTAATCGGTGTTTGTTACATCATTTAATAAATCATTTCCATGTATTAGAAGTCAGATTTAGCCTACATTTTACTTTAAGAAATTACAAACTAGCTATAATTGTCATATTATCCTATATGCATGCACCTGTGTGTATATGTATACTCAAGTTTTCTGGCAAATAAATATTTCTATTCTATTTCTCTTCGCAGTTTATCTTGTATCCATTGAGAACATCTTCACAACCTACTATCTACCTACCTATATGAGATATTTCCTGATATATTTTCCCTATATATTTTCTGCTTTTTATGTCTCTAATACAATACAAGTTACGAGATATGCCATACACTTCGGTTATACAAGATATTAAGATATATCTAAGACATTAAATAAGCACTGGGTTTCAGTATTTCTAAATAAACTCATTCTTTATAAATTTATTTTTAATTTATACTAATATTTTGATAGGAATGTCACAGATCACAACAAGATTAGTAACATAATAGATAAAATCTTAGAAATCTGAATTAATTAAGAAAAGCAGGTCAAAAACATAAAAATAGGATCACATGAGAAATTATGCATTGCAAATATTAGAGATAAACATTATTGAATCATCGAAAACAAGAATTTATTCGATATTTATTAAAATAAGTCAATTAATACTGTTGTCATGAGCCTCTGGTGAAGTAGTGAATGCTAGGCTATAACGAAGCTAATGCAAAACTTATAAAATTACTTAATGGAATATGCATTTGAACGAATGATTTTTACCGAAGAAATACTTTGTCTAAAGCAAAGTGAACTGAACGAGAAAATGAGGTTGGTTTTCAGTGGGTAAAGACTTCCATTGCAACGAACTACTTTATTATCATAATCATCTGCTTTTATCGTCCCACTACTGGGCACAGGGCTCTTCTGGCTTAGTAGCGGATTCGCCCTAATTTCGTCCGCCCGAATCGGGCGAATGAACTATTTTCAATTTTGAATATTTTTTAGGGCCGGTTTCGCCCGATACAAATTTAATAGCGGGCGAATCAGGTTAAGCAGAATTCAGTAATGTACTATTCGCCCAAATTCCATTATACCTCAAAAAATAACCATTATTTAATATTAAAATGTGATTTTTTATAAAAAAAAGTACAACTGCGTACACAATTGTTACTTACAATACATTTTTTAACCGACTTCCCAAAAAGGAGGAGGTTCTCAATTCGACCGTATTATTATTTATTTTTTTATGTATGTTAATCCATATCTCCGGCAGTTATAGACCGATTTGAGAAATTCTTTTTGTGTTTGAAAGAGTACGATGTTGGTGTGGTCCCATGGTAAGGAGACCAGGGTCTGATGATGGGATCCTGGAGAAATTGAGAGAGCTCTTCAAATTTCGTACGCTTTTTTACGTCGCTGATACTATTACGGGACCGACTGTAACTGTGGGTGGGGTGGGTATGGGTAATTAAAGATATTATAGTTTTAGCCGAAAACTGAAAAGCATGAAATAAAAAAAAACTTTTACAAAAAAACAAAACCGTTCACAAAAAAACCTGAAAGGATAAAATAAATCTTCACATGGCTCTAGAAGAGCCACGACTTCTAGAGCCATGTGAAAATTTTATTAAAAAAACACTGAAAGGGATAAAATGAATATAGAATAATAGAAGTCGGTGGCTCTTCTAGAGCCATGTGAAAATTTTAATTTTATCCCTTTCAGTGTTTTTTTGTGAAGTGGTTTTGTTTTTTTGTAAAAGTTTTTTTTTTATTTCATGCTTTTCAGTTTTCGGGTCTAAAACTATAATATCTTTAATACCCATACCCACCCACAGTTACAGTCGGTCCGTAATAGTATCAGCGACGTAAAAAAAGCGTACGAAATTTGAAGAGCTCTCTCAATTTCTCCAGGATCCCATCATCAGACCCTGGTCTCCTTACCATGGGACCACACCAACATCGTACTCTTTCAAACACAAAAAGAATTTCTCAAATCGGTCTTAACTGCCGGAGATATGGATTAACATACATAAAAAAATAAATATAATACGGTCGAATTGAGAACCTCCTCCTTTTGGGAAGTCGTTAAAAATGTATCGTAAGTAACATTGTGTACGCAGTTGTACTTTTTTATAAAAAATCACATTTTAATATTAAATAATGGTTATTTTTTGAGGTATAATGGAATTTGGGCGAATAGTACATTACTGAATTCTGCTTAACCTGATTCGCCCGCTTTTTAAATTTGTATCGGGCGAAACCGGCCCTAAAAATATTCAAAATTGAAAATAGTTCATTCGCCGATTCGGCGGACGAAATTAGGGCGAATCCGCTTACTAAGCCCTCTTCTCCACAGCAAAAATTTTTAATAATTTCTCAATTAGAACAACAAAAAAAACAAAATTAGTATTTTTATATTTAAATCTTATGTCTAGCATATCTCACCAGTAGCCTACGTCCCAAAAACCGGTTGTTTACCCATGTGTAAACACAACATTCACTAAACAAGACTACACTAAACTACACTTTTGCTACATATATGGACGTGTAATATTGCTGACAAAACGTGCGATTTTGAGATCAGTGTGCCCTTGCAACATCTTGAGAGAACCTGATGATCTTTTTGCACTTACTCGTTATTTTAACACCATATGGTTACTTTTTTCTGTAAAGTAGTCATAATAAGGATAAGTATGTTTTTTATCTTATTTTGGGAATGTTAATGCTGTACCCCCAAACTGCAAGCTTTTTGTCGGCTGATTTTTTTGATGGGCTCTTAAATCAGTAGAGATTTCAGGTAGTGTGAAAACGCTAGGTAATGCCATAGAAATATTTTGAATGTTATTAGGCTGCAAGGGTGCAAACTACATAGTACAAATGAGGACGAGATGTACGGAACATAATAAACTATAGATGCGTTCCCGCACTCAAAATGGCAAATCGAAATCCTACTTTTTGTAGCGTTATCTGTTGGATAGCTATCTAATCTTTATCTGGAACCTGTGAAGCTGGCCTGAATGTCAAACTTTTATCATCAAAATCTCTAAGCCTATCTGACGTTTAAGTATAATCAGTAGATTAGCCAATTTGCAACGATTTTCAAAAAACCATAGTCATGGTAAATGAAGCAATATTGTTCAAAGAACTAATAGAAGTCAAAAGCAATATTCTCACTAGTTAACTAGGGTGTCAACAGAGTTATGTTCTTTGTTACGTAAATACATCGTAAATAATATAAACAGCCTTGAACCAATCAACTGCCATGGTTTAATAAAGCGAAAGCGATCTCTATATTGATGGGTTGATTGATTTTTATTATCAATTGAAATATTTATTAAGTCTATCTATAAAGATTTTGGTATTTCTTCATATGTCTTGTTAAAAGGGCTATGTAGCAATAAAAAAAAATCAAGTCGGTCTAATACTTAGTTCCTGAGTCAGCTCCTTTAAGCAAGTAACATTTTTTTCAGCTATACATATATACCTAATTTAATTGCAAGTTTATTGCCAAAATAATTAAGTCATACTAGATAATATAGGTATAACATTATTAACTAATTTTATACTAAAAAAATGATATTATTCAGTGCATGAAGGCGTATCTGATAATTATTTCACTGAAATCTAGTCTAAATAAATACACTGAGAATATTTTGCAAAATATTTTCATTTAAATCAACTAGTTCAAATCTAGACCACTATGTTTGGGCAATATATTTGATATACTTGCCCATGGGGCCAGAGTCTGTCGGGCTGTGGGTTGCTCGAAGAGTTACTGCGGCCCTGGCAACACAAAGAGCTCCCGAGGAACACGGTGGATTTTTAGGCAGTAAAAGTCTGGACACTCCCCACCGCTGTCATCCAAAGTGGGAGGGGTCATTCTGTGATTTCCCATCGATAAGGCTCTAGACTATCTATGTCCAATTTTGTTCAGTACAGTAGTTTTTGTATTGGTAAAGATTAGAGTGATGTAGTATAGCAGCCATTTCGTTATTCAAATATAGGCAGCAGCTATTTTCTTTTTTTCAAAATTACAATAACATTACACTGCTAGTAATATTAAACACGCACATAATTCATAATTTCCCTGACCTTGCGCGCAAACCATTTCGTCTTTATCTTACTAAATCTTAAGAAACGTCGTGTGCTTTAGTGCAGTATTGCGCCATTATAACACACTTTTTTTGGTAGCGTTGTAACTTGACCGTTTTGTATGTAATATGTAATATATAAAACAAGTAATTTTGTGACCTTTTAAGTGCTGAACGTAGGCAATATCATCTGAGATATGTGTTTTAACTTATCTCTAGGTTTTTATCATCATCTTCCTGCCTGTTTCCAATTTATATTGGATATATTACTTAAACACATATAAAACTGCTTCGCCAGTGGTTTCACCTGCATCTTGTAGATTTCCTTAGCTTAGCTTAGCTGTTGCGGAAGTCACGTGTGAACTGAAATAAACTTTCAAATCGGTCCAGTAGTTTCTTAAGTAGTCGTTTTAGCAAACAAACAAATGAAAAAAAAATATGTTCAGCCTTATAATATAAGTTTGCCTGACGGTCGATATTTCCAAGCTGAACAATAGAAGTCTCTTCGGAGATTATATAGATTCTGATTTCCATAAAAAGATGAGCCTAATGTTTATTTAGACAAATATGTATGTTCAAAATAAATGCCTGCATAATGATTTTAATTTACATTAATGCGGATGATTTCTTGTTTACCTGTAAATATCTTTAGATCTCGCAATCTTGTTATCGCGTATTATTAAGATAAGCGATATTTTAAACAGTATTATAATTTTTTCGATGTGGCTGCACACTTTTATGGTATAACTTCATCATCTGCCTATCCTTACCACTATGTTTGGTTCGGCATCCCGTCAATCGGATGCAGCTGAGAACCAGTGTTTTACATGAAAGCGACTGCCTATCTTACCTTCACAGCCCAGTAGCCGGCATCCGTTACCCTTTGATAAGACTGGCTGTCAGACTTTTCTGGCTTCCTACTTTCGTACCCGTAACGAATGCCAAAGATGCATGGTAAATTTTAAAATATATGAATTAACGTGACCAAAATGTAATTTCATCAAATTAATTCGGCTCAAAGATTCTATCATTGCCGTAGTTACAATTTAAATTCATTTTCTCCCCTTATCTAGTACAAAGTCCAGTACATCTTCTAACCACATTCTGTCAAATTTCTTCAAATAGATTTTCAACCTTATCAAAATAGTGAAAGTTAATGTTCGATTGTAAAATTTGAGTAGATCCTGGTATTAGCCTGCCTGTCGCCTGTATCATACCAACAATATACGTTATTATCTCTTTCTACTATGGTATGTAATGCCAAAGGTACATTAACGACGTTATTATGAAAGGCAAGACAGTTTGCTCTACATAGACTCATAAACATAGATTATTAGGTAGGTCCCATTATTCGACGGTAATTAGTGTTGTAACTCTAAACTTACGGTATAGTCGTTAGGGAATAAGTGGGTAGAAACGCCTTAGGGAAATACTTTAGCGGAATTCTGTTAAGTAATTTGAGAATAAATGTACCTGACGTTGTGTTTACTTCAAGTGTTTCAGAACCTTTATTAAAAAATCAGTTAAGTGCATAATCAAACTTATTATATTTCCATTTATTTATTAACACATATCATTTACATTTTTAATATTAAATACAAAAAAAAAACATGTAAAAACATTTAAATAATAAAATAGGTAGCCACCGATATCGGGCACAGGGTCCAAGCTACCGGCGGTTAGGGTCCCAGAGACAGAAACCTCCTCAATGCGAGCCGTATCAAGGGTACCGTTCTGAATCAGTCTCTTGACCCAGCCGCCTAACGAGAGCCTCATGAGATGTTGGTCGAGGCTCTTGGCTATTAAGCCATTGGCCGTAACGACTATCGGCACAATAACAGCCGTATCGACATTCCACATGGCAACAACTCGTGCGCTAAGTCGAGATACTTAATTTTGTTTCTCTTTCTCAGCTTTCACGAGGTTCTCGTCATGCGGAACGGCAACATCGACTATCATGCGGCGCGCTAATCGATTCTATCACCACTATATCAGGCTTTGGCTACAATAGTCCTGTCAGTGATGATAGATCGATCCAGTAACACGTGACATGGGTCATTTCTGAGAA
>NWSH02000074.1:5049-15611 GCA_002382865.2 Heliothis virescens | reverse complement strand
GTGGCGCTGGCCAGCCAGTTTTTGCTTGAACTTGGCTTGACACGCTGCCGCGTGTCTAGATAGAAGATCATAAGATATCTAATTAAGTTTCCTATTTATAGACTCTAGTATTTTCATGTGAAATACGCTTAGGTAATTACGTACGCAGATTTCTTCATATAGGTACCTATCTAAACTTGATAAGATAACACGCAAATTCTAAATAGGTAGGCAAAGTATTATAAACATACTAACCTAATGAAAAGTTGCTGTGAATCTTTGTTAAAGTTAATAAGAGTAAATATACACAGATACCAGTTAGTATCCTTACTAATATTATAAATCGGAAAGTGAGTTTGTTTGTTTGTTTGTTCCGCTTTCACGCCGTAACTACTGAACCGATTGCTTTGAAATTTTGCAGACGTAAAGTTAGAAGTCCGGATTAAATAATAGGGTACTTTTTATCCTGAAAAAAATAGATATTCTCGAGGGAAAACAAAAATATTGTTTGCTTGAGGGATGGATTGTAGATGGCGCTGTGTGTCGTTTAAACCGAATTCCACGCGGGCGAAGCCGCGGGCGGAAAGCTTGTGCTAAATAAAAATGTGATATAGAACACCTTTTATAAGATAATTGAAAATAAACAACGCGAGATTCAATTTCGACGAAATCAACAACAATCCTATAGGTACGGACGCCAGCAAGCAACCTACCCGAATCTGTCAAATTTTACCAATCGAATATTAACCTTTAACTATTGTGATAAGGTTGAAAATCTATTGAAGAAATTTGACAGATTGCGGTAGTTGTTGTGCAGGCGTCTGTACATAGTATAGAAATCGGTTTATTTTTCGCAATATTGCCGTCACTTTCTCACTACAGTTATCAGGTGTATCGCTGTCTCGCTCTATGCGATGACGCATGACTATTTCAATCATAATCTGTACTGTGTTGCCAAGTTATTGTGAATATATTTTATGTGGGGTAACGAAGTAAGTTAATGGGTATTAATCGTTTGTGGTTTATTCGAAGCTGCGTGGATCAATGGGTCAGAAAGTTAAGCAATGATTGACGCTGTCAGTCAGTGGATGGGTGACCATCTTGTCATGACCAGTTTCTATGTTTTTCGGAAGGCACGATAAATTGGTGAGTCCCGGCTGTCATTTGATTATCCTTGACAGTCGTTACGGGCTATGAGAGTGAGGAAATAGGGAGAGCACCTGTGTCACAGCAAATGTGCGTGCACATATGTTCTGCGCAGCTGAGTGACAGCTGCCGTGGCTGATATCGGTTTGGACGCCATTACTCTTTCGAGTCAAACTAGAATAATTTATTAAACAACACTCATGTCTCCAGCACTGGTACTCAGCTGTATCCGATTAGATTGACAGCCGATCCCAATAGAGTTGGAAAAAGGCTAGACAGATGAACTTGTGTTGGCATTTATGTAATGTATTGAAGACTTGTGACGAGGACGAATTTTAACCACATATTCATATGTGGAATCAATCTTCTCATCATAATAGTCACCTAACAACAAGGAAATCGGGAATCAATTAACATCGCAAAATCAGAATTCAATTAAAAGTCGTAAAGTATTGTTTAAATAGTGGCATAACTTCATATTTTTCTTTTGTAATAATTTTAAATCAATATTTTATTGAATACAAGAAAATGAAGACCAAAACAAATACAAACTGACGAAACAACAAAAACATTTTCCCACCAAATTCTGTTACTGGCGAATTTTATTTTAAAACCTGGCAACACGAAGCAGGTAGGCATGCTCATCCAATCATCACTCCGACTCGTGCGCAGTTACGAACATACGTCTCTCGGCGTACTCGCGTGGTTGTGCACAATAAAAACAAACTGATTCTTGGAAAACCGCGCCTGTTTTATCTATAGTTTCCGTTCTGTATTTCGGACTAGATAGTGCTGTGTCTGGATTTGTGTGTTGTGTATAAACTGTGTGAGAATACTACTGGATTTTTTTGCACTGCCAATCGCTGCTTGGACAGTCTGAGGTGAGTGCCCCACATACATAGGCCTTCACTTTTTTATTTGCAATTTAAAGTGCTGTAGAGAACGTACCTATAGTTGGCGGAACGGATTGTAGCTTGGCCACTTAAAAAGTTACGAAAAAAACAAAGAAGTTGCTTTGAATTGAGAATTTAAAAATAGAATGTCATGTCAATGTTGTTGGCGGGGAAAGGTGCATTATCATACATTGCTACGTGTTTCAAAAGTTCTGAGAATTATATAAAACCATATACAACATTTCTTATGTTGCCTTTACTCCCAAGTTAACACTTTCACTGGCTCAAAAAATATCTATTTCAGCTTGAAATAGAGGCTCTATTTGACCTCTAGCCAGAGTATAGATTGGCTATAAATATCACATCTTTCATGACTTGAATGCTTGCAAAAATGATTCATTTTGATGCCAAAACACAGGATAATAAGTTCACAAGATTCTTGTAGGGGGAATTTACATTATATTTTGATATAAACCTGCACAGTAAAACCTGTATGAGGCTGTAGGCGGAAAACTAGTGATCTTTAAAGTACTTGAGACTATCGAAGCACTTTTGGCCAGTTTCACAGGTCCCAATTAAAGTTCTAGATAGTTATCATGCCGTAGAAAAGTAGTTTAAATTAAAAACATTTCTATTGCACATATCAATCAGATACCTAGCTATTTAGAACTTTATCCCTACTAATATTATAAATGCAAAAGTAACTCTGTCTGTCTTTCTGTTACGCTTTCACGCCTAAACCAGTGAGACGATTTTGATGAAATTTGGTACAGCGATAGGATAGATTCTGAGGAACAACATAGGCTACTTTTTATCCGGGTAAGGGAAATAGTTCCCTCGGGAAGTGGGCGACGCCGCTGGCATAAGCTAGTCAGGAATATATAAAACTGGTCATTGATACTCTATTTTGTTGTCTTAAAAACTTTTTACACAAACCTATTCTAAATTTAGTTTAAGTGTTGGCTGACTATTGAAATTCAAGTCATATTCTATGTTTATTTTTCACATCATTCAACATGTCAAGTACAAGATATTTTTTGTTGTGTATTTAATTATGTAAATTGATTTCAATATGAATGATTTAACATCAAATTGATTTTCGTTTTATTTATTACTAGCTGTTTTCCTACAGTTTCAAGCGTCATGAGGAACTTCTTGCCGTTCCTGAACTAAATATAGCCTATGTTACTTGGGGATAATCTAGCTTCCTAACACTGTAATAATTAAGTAGCTTTTAAGGTACAAAAAAGCAAAAATAATATCCTCTTTAGAATATTTATGCAATATTCGACATTACCTAAACTAAATGACTTCAAAATAGTTTATTTGACAAGAATATCATGTAAAAATCCGGATATATTTGCAGAAAGCTGATCTTTTAACATTATTTAAGACATAGATACAACCATTTTATTATTTTTGCAATCCTGCGTTGACAACACTGTCTGTCTCTATCACTCCAATAAGTCTAGACAAGGATAATACTATACAATAATACTTCATGATTAAGTATAGATAGAATAGCTGTCCTTAATATGATAGTATTATAATTGTGATATAGCATTATTATGTCAATCCATATAGTCTGTTGACTATTATACTTCTATAACAATATTATAAGGAGGAAACATACATACTTGTTTGTTTGTACCCCCTAAAGGTTCGGAAACAACTCCAACAATTTGATAAATTCTTTCACTGTTGGGAAGCTACACTATCCCAGCGTGGCATAGGTTGTATTTGATCCTGGTACGGGAAGTTGTTCCCGGGACACAGGTAAAACTATGTGGAACAATTCAACTGCTATATCAGGGTACAGAACAACACTACAAGGGTACTAACTCCACCAACAAACGGTCAGACTCTTAGATTAACAAAATGTCAGACTTGTTTTATGAAAAGTTAAGTTTATGTTGACAGTGAACTTGGACGCATACAAAGATAAACTGTTTACGCATGTTATCGTTATTAAAAAACAAATTTATGTTATTTACACTAATAAAACAAAAGATAAAGTTATACGTAATTCCATCTCATAAAATAAGTGTAAGGGGGCAAATCAATATAGTCCTGTCCTTATTGCCAACCTCACCTGCCCGTGGTGTACCCTGCTAAAAATCGGACGAGGGTCTATCACCACACAGCACCAAGTGGCATACTAAATGCTTTGCTTAGAGATGGGCAGCAGCATCTCTGAAGCTAAACAATATCCCACCACAATTTTATTTTAGTCAGCTCATAAAAACCTGATTAACATAAAATGAACTTTATTTGATTGAGATTTTTTACTATACACGTTTTTTGCCGCGATTTATAATATCTGTGTATCATTGGTTATACCTACATACACTTGAACAATGTTGATTTTTAGCATTTCCTTGTATAAACATCATTAGCATTATAGAGTCGGAGGTCAGGACCTTATTACTAAGACTTGGCTGTCCGGCAGTCACCTGGCTGTATCTAGGATCTATATAAAGAGGAAAGTTTTTTGTATCGAATAGGCTCTGGGTCTACTGAACCTATTTCAATAATTCCTTCACTGTTAGTAAGCTACGTTCTTTGCGTTGAAAATGGGATATGTTTTACCTGGGTACGGGAGGAAGTTTCCCCGGGACGCGGGTGAAACCGCGTAGAACGTCTAATCTACACTAATATTATAAAACTGAAGAGCTTGTTTATTTGTTTGAACGCGCTAATCTCAGGAACTACTGGTCCGATTTGAAAAATTCATTTTTTCAGTGTTAGTTATCCATAAGGCTACTTTTTATCCGGGTGCGCCTAGTAGTTCCCACGGGACGCGGGTGAAACAGCTGGCAGAAGCTAGCCGTTATATTTAGACAGTTGAAATGTTCTCAGATGCTATATTTCTGTTGAGACTTGAACTTGAAATTCTATTGGAGTGTGCAACTGTGGCACAGTGTGCAACACAAATGTTCTGATCGACTCACCTAAGCAAACAGAATCAATTGTGCCCAACGCTCTTTTGTTCGCGAAATGCAAAACAAAAGTGAACTCCTTGCAATACAACTGTAGTGTCCCACCGAAACTTTGGTCAACAACTCTCAATTGTCAAGGGATGACTTATTTGTACTGACTGACTGACACCAACTGTCAACTGCACCAAAAATGTCAGACTACCAATTTCTACAATATTTAGGTCAAACATTCACCTAAAAATAAACGCCAGTTTTGTTGAAACAACTTTATTAATAGAAATAATTAAAAAAACACCGGGTTGCACTCCGGGAGTGCTGGCAGAAGTGAAAACATGAATATTAACTTTATGCGTTCTTAATATTTTTTTGTGATTGAATGAAGAAAGAGCACAACTACTTTTTACTGTCATCACTTGCCCTCGATATAGAGTTTCTCAAAAAAATCTTTTGTCCCTATGACTGTACTGGAAAGTAAACTAAAGATACCCCAACACGATTAAATATAACCAAAATTTAAGCACGACTCCATCTATGATTTTGAAGAATAAAAACTATACTCGTACTTTCTAACTACTTGACTTTGAAAAATTATAGATGGCGCAATACATTTTTTCTCACATGTCTTTTCTCGATTTTGAGGGTTCCGGTTGAGCTAAAATTATTTAAATATACATATATTTTGAGTTTATTGCTGTTTCCTGGATGCTAACCTAAAGATACTCCGGCACCATTTCATTTTATAAAAATAAAAACCCAAACTCCATCTATGATTTTAAATGATAATTACTAAGCCTGACACTATTGTCAAATTTCACATGTTTGAAACGTCATAAAATATCTTACCGACCTGTACTTACGGAATTTAGGAGAGATATTTGGTGATTGTAGAAATTAAGAATGACCGCAAATAAGGATTTTTGGAAATTCTGCTTATACGGGGTGTAAAAGGGGGGCGTAGGTGGCTCTATGAAACCCTGTCCAGTTTTTAAGCTAAATGACTGTTTCTGCCCTTCGTTTTGTGACGGTGTCGCTGTTTTTCACACGGACAGCTTTATGTAGTCTTTCCTCGCGCGTAACTAGCTCCGATAAGTGTTCATTTTACCGATCACCATCTATAAACAAGGCTCTATTATTTGTTTTCAAATTCTATGAATAGTTAGGATATGGACTAAGCGTTTCACAATGCCGGAATAGTTTACCTGCCTTTTAACGAATCCCTTTAATTAATCTATACAATAATATAAAACAGTAAAAAAATCGTGTCTGTACATTTCATATTTTTACAAAACGAAATATATAGGGTTTTAGAAATTGAAAGAAGAGTAAGAATTCGAAAAAAAATTTTTGTTCTGTTTGTATGTTTGTATGTTTGATGTTTGTTTGTTTTGTTTGTTTGTTTGTGGCTGTTTGCACACGCTAATCTCAGGATCCACTGGAGCGGATTTTAGATGAAACTTGGCAGACATATAGCTTATATATCAGAATAACATATAGGCTATATTTTTTTTGGAAATTCGCTCTTTTAAGGGGGTAAAAAGGAGGGGTAATTTGTATGAAACTCCGTCAGTTTTTGAAGCTAATTCGATCAAAATTAATATTTGCTATTTGTTAGAAATAAGGAATGACGCAATAATTATTTTGGAAATTCTGCCTTACCGGGGGAAAAAGGAGGGTAAGTGTCTATCAAACTCCGTCAGTTTTAAGCTTAATCGATAAAAATTAAAGCTGTTTCTGGCCTTCGTTGTGTGGACGGTGTCACTGTTTTTCACACGGACTGCTTTATGTGCTTTCTCGCGCGTAACTAGCTCCGATAAGTGTCACTTTTACCGATAGATGGCGTTGTCCATACATTCTTAAAAGGCAGTCAATGCAATGCCCATTGCCTTTTGGTATGATAAGTCTGAAACATCTCGAATAGTTCGCGCAACCCGCCGTTTCCCCGGCTCTTAGAATTCAACATCAGACGTTTAGATCTTTCATTTTGACGACCCGTTATCGCTGTCGATACCGATACCGATGGTACCGATATAAAACTCAAAGGTGACTGACTGACTGACTGACTGACATAGTGATCTATCAACGCACAGCCGAAACCACTGGATGGATCGGGCTGAAATTTGGACGCAGGCAGATGTTATGACGTAGGCATCCGCTAAGAAAGGATTTCCCCGAAATTCCCACGGGAACGGGAAAAACGGGATTTCATTAGTATAGCGCGGGCGAAGCCGCTGGCAGAAGCTAAGTTTAGTGCATAATTTATTTAAGACCTACTTTTGGTCTGAGTCTGATTTTTGGTGCAGTTGGCAGTTGTTGTCAGTCGATACGATCCAAGGTATCATCCTTGAAAACTGACAGCTGTCAAATCGCACATAAGCAGTAGCACCGCAAACAAATAAAAATCTTCATCGCTGTTTCCATCCGCATTCCATGCAATATGTTACATTTACGAAGTTAACTACGGAGTTTAATAACCTATCTAACAGATTAGGTTACTAGAGACAGGAATTTGAAATAACTCGTTTGAAGCTAATGTCAAACTTCAATCTCTAGTAAGCAAAATCAAGATAGATAGGTTTATCATGACTGAGCGCTTTACTGTACACAGAGAGTTACTACCTGTATTCGTCAGTGCCTTAACAAATCCGCTTTCAGTAATTCGTTTTATCTATCGAAAACGTAAAAGCTTTCATTTAGTTGTATTCGACTCTTGTATCCATTGTTTATTATAGTGAGAAGGCCCAGACGTTAATTACATTCCTACGCAGGTAACAGTGCGTGGTAGTGAACAAATTAAACTACTAGTCTCTATCCATCTTACCTAGAATATAACTAGGCAGGTCAATAAGTAAAAAAATAACGAGACCGCCACTCTGTTTTCATAATTTCGGTTTGACAGATGACAGATTGACATTAGCGACAGCGAGATTGTGTTTTTTGTTGTAATTTATTTTTATGAGGTGAACAAACTCTACTTTTTATTCTTTTATCTGCTATTGTGCATCATATAGAGCGATTATTTTTCATTTTACCATCATATTCTATAAAAATCAAGTCCTAGCCGCATTGTCACCAAGGTGGCCTGCTTCTCACAAGAAACAGTTCCAGCTGTGGGATACGCATTACTTATGCTCTCTCATATCCGTAGCTATCGAGGCATCTGGCGCTAACAACCAGGTGCACCTCTCCATATCCTTCACTTCTCTTTAGTGTCCCGATAGAACGGAAGACGAATTCACAAACTCGTTAAGTCAATCTTACTCTATGTTACCTAACTATTTAACAAGCAGCCATCAGAAGTATGGTATCTCATGTAATTGACTTAACCAACAAACGTAGACCTTGCCCGTAGCAATCGTAGAGTACTTAAGATGTCTCGCCTCTTCGGTGTTGTCGGATTGCAAGTCCCATCGGTTAATTAAGAGATGATGGAATATCCAGAGAGATGCACCTGTTTTCAATCAGTCAAATAGTGCGTGCGGGTAGTACACATATGTCCCGCGAAAAGTACCTGGCTGATCTCTACTTGTGGAGGACGTACTATAGACTGATTAAAAAAGGAGTCATACACCATACATGAATATCTATTCAATAGATTAGCTACATATGTAATTGAATGGAAATAATTCATATTCCACCACTCTATTCAATAAGAAATTCATATAATATTCTAAGTATCCGTCATCGAAATTTTTATCAAACAGCTTTGCGCTCCGTTCTTACTTCACCTTCTTGTTGATATCTCTTGTACTCGCTTTACACATCCGAGTCTCAGTAAAATCATATTGTCTCACGTTTTCTAATGAAGCTTTATTTTCAACGCTATAAGGTATCAAGGATTCTAATGTACCGAGCATCAATAAATGTCACTATATAATTTTTGGAATGTGAGCCTCTCTTTTATGACGGAGGGTATGACACTTCCTTTAGGTATCGCAGTGTGAAAAAAAATTAATATCACAATATCCCCACCAACAATTTTATATTTCGTTCAGGCCGACAAGATGTGATCAAAACAGTGAATCTACCGTAAAATTGGCTTGATATATCGCTTGGAGAGGTTTGTAAAAACCCGACAAGGTTTTTCTTATGACCAAATTCCGTAAGTACGGGCTCGGTTATAGATTAATATATATTCTTGGGATGGACCGTTTTTCGAGAGGACTCTCATTAGTGACAATTTGACACATGTGACGATACATCCAGGCTTTACTTGTGAAAATCATATCATTGTTGTTTTTAAAATCTATAGGACTGGAGATTTTTGGGTTTTCTCTTTGGTAGATTTATTTATAAAATGAAAATGGTATCGATGCTCGGAGGAGTACATTTCATATTTGGAGAGATTAGGTTCGGACGGGTCGAGGGAACCTTATTACTACCAAAGACTTGGCTGCTCCCGGACAGGTAAGGTTGTGGCTTGGTTAATGATCTATAGTAAGAGGAAAGAGGTTTTTGGGTTATCGGATAAGGCGCTCTGGGTCTACTGGAACTACTTTCCAATAAATTCCTTCCACTGTTCGATAAGCTACGTTCTTTGGCCTTGAAAATGGGATATTGTTTTACTGGGTACGGGGAGGGAAGTTTTCCCCGGGACGCGGGGTGAAACGGCGTAGAAACGTCAATCTACACTAATATTATAAAACTGAAGGTGTTATTTTTTGAAACGCGCTAATCTCAGGAACTACTGTCCGATTTGAAAAATTCATTTTTTCAGTGTTTAGTTATCGCATAGGGCTACTTTATTTATCGGGTGCGACTAGTAAGTTCCAAAGGGACGCGGGTGAAACAGTGGCGAAGCTATGCGTTATATTTAGACAGTTGAAATGTTTCTCAGATGCTAATTTCGTTGAGACTTGAATTGAAATTCTATTGGAGTGTGCAACGGGTGGCACAGTGTGCAACACAAATGGTTCTGATCGACTCACTAAGCAAACAGAATCAATTGTGCCAAACGCGCTTTGTTCGGAAATGCAAAAACAAAGTGAACTCCTTGCAATACCAACTGTGTGTCCCACCGACTTTGGTCAACCAACTCTCATGTCAAGGGGATGATTATTTTGACTGGACTTGACTGACACAACTGTCAATGCACCAAAAATGTAGACTACCAATTTCTAACAATTTTAGGTCAAGACATTCACCTAAAAATAACGCACAGAGTCATTTTGTTGTAAAACAAACTTTATTAATAGAAATAAATAGAAAAGAACAGCGTGGTTTCACTCGGGAAGTTGCTGGAGAAGTGAAAACAAATGAATATTAACTTTATGCGTTTCTTATATTTTTTTGTGAATTGAATGAAAAGGAGCACAATACTTTTTTACTGTCATCACTTTCCTCGAATAGAGTTTCTCAAAAAAATTTTTGTCCCTATGACTGGTACTGGAAAGTAAACTCAAGATACCCCAACACGATTAAATATAACAAAATTTAGCACGACTCATCTTGATTATTGAGAATAAAAACTATATCGTCTTTCTATAATTGACTTTGAAAAATTATAGATGCGCAATCTTTTTTCTCACATGTCTTTTCTCGTTTTGAGGGTTCCGGTTGAAGCTAAAATTTTTTAATATACATATTTTTTGAGTTTTAGTTGCTGTTT
>NWSH02000072.1:476-14329 GCA_002382865.2 Heliothis virescens | reverse complement strand
ACAACCAGTCTTGCTATGGGTATCGGGTTGTCCGGGTAACTGGGTTGAGGAGGTCAGACAGGCAGTCGCTCCATGTGGTACACTGGTCTCTACACTCAGCTGCATCCGGTTAGACTGGAAGCCGACCCCAACATAGTGAAAAGGCTAGGCAGATGATGATAGTTTTATTGAATGAAATAGATCTATTTACTTGGATGTACTGGTCCCGGAGAACGCCGGCACCACGTTCCTGGCGACACCTGAAAATATGAGAAGTTCAGCTTCATAATATCAGTACAAATTATTTCAGTTCTTTTTGAAATTAATCCATCGTGTTTCGGAAGGCACGATAAACTGGTGGGTCCCGGTTTTCATTAGAACATCTTTGGCAGTCGTTACGGGTAGTCAGAAGCCAGAAAGTCTGACAACCAGTCTTGCTATGGGTATCGGGTTGTCCGGGTAACTGGGTTGAGGAGGTCAGACAGGCAGTCGCTCCATGTGGTACACTGGTCTCTACACTCAGCTGCATCCGGTTAGACTGGAAGCCGACCCCAACATAGTGAAAAGGCTAGGCAGATGATGAAACTATAAAATAGACATTTCATAGTCTTTTAGGGTTCCGTACCCAAAGGGTAAAACGGGACCCTATTACTAAGACTTTGTTGTCTATCTATCTGTCTGTCTGTCTCCACGCTGTATCTCACTAACCGTGATAGCTAGAAAGCTGAAATTTTCACAAATGATGTATTTCTGTTGCCGCTATAACAACAAATAGTAAGAATGAAAAAAAAAAATAAGGGGGATGGGGTACGGAACCCTTCATGCCCGAGTCCAACTCGCACTTGGCCAGTTTTTATATATATTTTTTTGTAGATTTAATAAGGAAACCCACTCACCTGTCTAAACAAATAAGGCTGTCTATACACAGGCACATTGACGCGGTTCCTCGCGTCGTACCGGTCGGCCGGCTGTCCGTCGGCGTGCCGGGTGTCCTTGTCCAGTTTATTGTCGTCCCGGTCCCGGCGCCGGTAGTCCGGCCGGTCCGGTTTGTGCTCCACACGAGGGTAGTCGCGACGGGTGTCTTGATCTGTGGATAAATAGGGGTTATTTGTGTGATGCTGTGACTTATTAATCTGTGATCTAATTCGATCTTATTTTTATTTTAGATAGCTTCTGCCAGCGGTTTCACCCGCATCCCGTGGGAAGTACTCGGCGCACCCGGATAAATGGACTATCTAACACTGAAAGAATTTTTCAAATCGAACCAGTAGTTCCCGAGATTAGGGCGTTCAAACAAACAAACTTTTTAGTTTTATAATATTAATACAGATTTTTCAATAAAGATGTTAAATATAAAACGCAACTTTGAAAAATAGGATATATTTTTTTAATTTTTAACTCAATTCCCTTTTCAATTAATATATCTTTTGTGTTTGTTCGCCAATAATTTAGTCGGCAATTAATTCCAGAAAACGCCATGAAATTGAACGACGAACGAAATGAAACAAACCTCAATTTTGCATTTAAAGATATTCAAATACTAGTTGTTCCTTGCAGTTAAGAGAAAACAGTAGACTATATACATGGCTTACCTCAATTAATAGGCTATCAAAGACCAAAATAATGCTTCAAATCGCACGAACAAACAAACTGTTCAGCTTATCTATACTATTATAGATGTTAACTTACATGTATTCTTCGCCTGCATACTCCTTATGGAGTCTACGATGGCGCGAGCGGCGGACGTCAGGTGTCTGTCGTCGTTTGTGCTGCGGCTGTGACAAAAGGTAATTATTTAATATTGTGATTTTATGATAATTATTTTAAGAAAGTTTACAACAGAAATCTTATATATTTAACTAGCTTCCATCCGCAGTTTCACCCACGTTTTACATTTTTAAATAAGGTTTACGTCACCGGGAAATAGTGTAGCTTCACTACAGTTAGAAAGATTTGCAAAATAAACGATTTGATTTGAAAGATTTTTCGGAAATACGAATTTACGGAAATACGTATTTATTTTATACTAGGAGTTTTAAGAATATTTTCAAAATGAGTTTGTCGTCACAGCCTAAAAGGCATTTAAGATCCCACTTGGTGCTGTGTGGTGGTTATACCGCCACCAGTCGGTCGCCAGAGCCTCGTCTGTTCAGCAGGGTGCACCACAGGCAGGTGAGGTTGGCAATTGGGGTAGGACGATGTTGGTTTGCCTTCTTATCCATGTGGCATTTAAAAAGTAGTGGTGGCTTAGTGGGTAAAGCACCAACCTCTCAAGTATGAGTGAGAGGGCTCGAGTCCAGGTCATGCAAAAAACTGCAACTTTTCCAAGTTTGTATGTACATTCTTAATATTTGGTGAAGGAAAACATCTCGAGGAAACTTGGACTATAAAGTCTGAAATCACCCGCATCTCTTGCACGTGGTGATAACGCTCAATCCTTCTCTGTGTGAGAGGAGGCCGCAGCACAGCAGTGGGACGGTACACAGGCTGATGATGATGATGACCCCAAAAATGAGTAAATCTATAACCAAATTAATCAAAAACAATAATATAAATGTAACGTACCCCACAACCCTGGCACCAAGGCTGCTAACAGGGCAGTTCCCGAGCAGTCCAGTGCCGCTGTTCCGGCGGCGCCACTCGTCGCGACGCTTCGTATCGCGCGTGCTCATCTGTGCCATCTGGGACTTTATCTGCTGTATCTGTGGTTAATAATACAACTTATAAGCTTATTATTTAGTCATACGCATGCTGATAAAATAAGGAAAATGTAATTCTTTAAGAGTGGCAACAAATCGCTCCTTGAATACAAAAGTGACACAAATCGACATTTTTGAAACTGTTTTTTTATAATATTTCATATATTTATTTATTAAATATTAGATGTTAATATACCATATGTTAATATAACATCTAATATTTAATAAATAAATATATGAAATATTATAAAAAAACAATGTTTTGGCTGCCCTGTAAAATTTATGGATTTCGATTTGTGTCTCTTTTGTATTCAAGGAGCGAAATATTGGGCAATGTAAAAAATAAATGAATTTAGTTGCTGATTACAAAAGTGGTATTCTATGGAGAAGAACGGGCAATAAACCAAACGTGCTCTCCTTTTAATGGATTGTGGCCAGAGAAGAAGAGTTGAATATGGAGTCCAAAGAAAGAGGCACAAAAAAGGCATTCGCACCAAGAAAAAGCTTTTTTGAAGGTGTTTCCATAACTTCATTGGTTTTAACTACCACAAATTTGAAGTAAATAACAAAATATTCCTTTTCTTACATTTTAAGAACAAATACACGATCCTGTATCAAAATTCTGTTTCTGTATAAAAAGCGCTCGAAAAATATAAATCTTGTATTTATTTTTGAAAATCCTCTTTACAGTTTTAATAAACAAAAGAATATAATTATTTTCTACTCGTGAAATGAATGTTTTAAATAGGCAATCAATTTTATATTGCCAAGATTATCCTTTGGGAAGGACCAGCATATTTGCAAGCATTTTTGTACAGACGAAACATCAAACTTGATGTGTTTACCATAATCTGTCAAATTTCTGCAATAGACTTTCAACCTTATCACAATAGTGGTAGGTTAATGTTTGATTGGTAAAATTTGACAGATTCGGGTACCATGACCTGCTGTCGTCTGTACATTTACACACGGCTTTCGCGAAATGTCTGTACTGGTTTTCAACAATAACAGCCTAAAATAAAACCTACCTTAGCAGCAATCTCATTATGCTGTCGATTAGCCACCGACTCCTCATACCCCCTCTCATCATGAGGGGTGTTCCGCGAAGAGCTGGAGACGGAGTTCCTCTTGGAAGGTCGGTTCGATAGGCTGGCGGGGCGCTGGTCTACCGGCTTCTCGAGTACCGGGTACACTGGTTGGCAGACCTGGTACGGTTGCTGGATAACCTGGTGGAATATTGGAATATGGGTTTTGAGGGTCAAAAATGTTGGGAGTTATGTGCAATATATGACACTGATAGTAAGCGAAGGCATATTTTAACTGTGGGTATAAGTTATTTTAGTGCGGTTATGAAGTAGTCCCCTATGGAAACAAGTAGACCTTTACGAAAAAAGAAGTCCCCTACGAAAACAAGTAGTCCCCTAAGAAAACAAGTAGTCCCCTACAAAAACAAGTAGTCCCTACAAAAACAAGTAGTCCCTTACGAAAACAAGTAGTCCCCTATGGAACCCAGTAGTCCTGTACCTGTGGGTACACGATATTGTAGTGCTGGTAGGAAGGCTGCGGGTAATGTACGATGGGGTACAAGTCCGGTAACATCAGCTAGTGTGACACGCCGTGGCTCGCCATCCATGGGACTTAACAGTTTTACAGTGAACAAGATATCTTAGCACTGGTACGAAGTAGTCCCCTAAGAAAACATGTAGACCCCTATAGATACAATAGTCCTCTACAAAAACAAGTAGTCCCCTATAGAAACAATTATTCCTGTACCTGTGGGTACACGATATTGTAGTGCTGGTAGGAAGGCTGCGGGTACTGCACGATGGGGTACAGGTCCGGTAGCATCAGCTTGTGGGACACGCCGTGGCTCGCCATCCATGGGACTTGCTCTTGGTATTGCTGTGGGAGATACAATTTGGCTTTAAAATATCTAAATTTCAAGAAGAAAAAAGTCATCACCACGTTATAAACTAACTTTCACGCAAGGGTTTGCCTGAATCCCAACAATCATGTTGCTGGGGAGTTTATTGAACCATTTCTCTTTCCCAGCACACAAAACACATACGAAGTGGTGGAGGGCGGCCGTTTTGGGCCTTTGGGCCAGGCCACAACAGTGCGTTGCGGCGTCGCATCGCAAAAACAACAATGCACAGCTATTTTCGTTGTTCGTGGTTCGTCGTTGATTTTTGCGATGCGACGCCGCAACGCACTGTTGTGGCCTGGCCCTTTCATGTAATTGTGACGTTCGAAAAGTGCTGTTTTCAGCTTACTTTGAATAAATGCTTTTTGATTTCAGGATGCAACGAACGCTTAAATTAGTCTCTTACATTATTTTGATGTATATTACAGCCAAGTTTCTCAAATGCTTTGAGTAGTATTTGCGTTAAAAATAATAAACATTGAAAAATCTATTTTTTGTGATTATAATATGGACGAAGTTTCTGCTGCAGAAGCTGCAAGTTTAATCACCTAACAAGCGCTAGTGTCAGAGTTTTCTCAAATCCGCCTGACGGCCTCTGACGTGGAATTGTGACAACGACTGCTACTGAGTAGCATTCGGGGACGCCGGCTTTACGTGCCCTCCCAGGCACGGGGGTGTAACACTGACAACTTCTACACTCCAGGCTGCGTTGTGAAAGTTTCTAAAACCCACAAAGCTATTTCGGCGTGACCCGGGAATCGAACCCGAGACCCGTGCACTGCAGTCGCGCTATGCGACCATTAGACCAACGAGGCAGTTACACTTTAAGTGTTATGTTGTAATTACCGGGTACGGCTGCAGATGGGGTTGCGGCATCATGACGTTAGGTATCGCGTAGGGTGGCAACACTGGCTGTGGTACTTCCACCGGCCCGTATGGGACGCTGTAGCTGAAACAAATTATAATTACATATTAAAAAAGGAGTAGAAGATATAGCCCATTTTCATAAAAATAAACGTTATTTCATCTTAAAACAACTGTTTACCTAAAATCCACAGTAGAAAGTTAATTTATTTAGTAAAAAGTTATCTTAATAAAACTGTCAGTGAACTTGTGCTTTAAAACAAAAGGTCTCGTAAACTCAATTTTATAGCCGTTGATTTTCTGATGTAATTTTCATTAGAAAACCCTTCATTTTTATTATGAGAAACGAAAAGAAATACTGCTTACTATCTACATACTACACTTAAAATGAAATACTTAAATTTTCGTTAGATATGTCAAAATAAATTTTACTTGAATAAAATTTAAAATAGTCTGACCTAATGATTGCTTGTCTATATTTCATTTATCTGATTCCTATGTCTTACTAGCAAAAAATATTTAGCAAATAAATATTCTGACCGTAACCAGTAACCAGTTTTTTTAAGCCGTGTTTTTAAGCCGTACAAATGTAAGTGTTAGATATTTCTTCAAGTTTTTTTAGTATTACCTTCGTTGTTGATGCTGTAGCGTGGTGGTATCGACACAGGCGCCGCAAGCCGCCGCGGTGTAATCTACCGCTGCGTACGGGTAACTCGGGTCTGTAACAAACATACACACATGTATATATACGTAATATTTATGTGGGAATGAATGCTTAGTGGAATGAAACGTGATATAATATGAGAGAGGTGTGAGCGAGTGAGTGAATGAGGGAGTGAGAAGGATATAGAATGAACGGTGTAACGTGCGAGCATGCGGTAACGTCGTAACGAGCCGAAAAGTTTAAAATAAAATTAGGAAGTCTTATTCAAAAAGTATTTTATTTCAACATTATCGATCCCCGGCACGAAGAGAGCTACATTTATATTATATTTTAACGTTAATGAAGCTTAATATTTTTTCCATATATTTCGCGATAAGATGCTATCCCTGACAGTTCATAACTGATAGATAAATTGTTGTAGGCTAACAATATTTATTTATTTATGTTACTGTCAATGCAAATAAGAATATTAAATGAGTGCTTTTATTACAATATATCTGATATACTGCCCATTATAGGTGCATATAAATGCCACAGGATTTAAAATTGATTATCTTAAAACAAGAACATAAAATAACTATTTTTTTATTTAATCGATTGTTTATAATAGCATAGAATATGAAATCGGAATTACAGGTATCGTTAAGTCACTAGTAGCAAACTTTAGACAAACAACCAAAACTGTTCAACAACCAATTACACTGGAAGCCGACCCAAGGAAAAGGCTAGGCAGACTCTACTTACCGATCCTGAAGCCGGTATCGTTGGGGTGCGGGGAGGGGGTGAGCTTGTGTTCCTCTGTCGGTATGACCGCCTGCGCAGGCGCCGGGTACATTTGTAGAGATGGCTCCTGTGTACAACGCAGAATTATTACTAGTTATTACAACTAGGAATCCCGTAGTTTTACTTGCATTTCGAGGAAACTCTCGCTCGGTTCAAAATTTTACTGCCACTAAAAATTACCGTAACTTCACTGTACGGAAGCACGTCAGTCAGTGTTCAGATCTTAAGATGAGTTTTCAGTTAGTAAAAGATTAAAAAGATTGACACTGCCTTCCGTTTGTAAAGACGGATAGGTAATTAGAAGTGTCCCCTCTGTACATTCAACATTATCTTCTTCTTCTATACATAAAAAAACAAAGTCCCGACTCATTCACTGACTCATCAACGCAGGGCCCTAACCCATGAACCTATAAAGCTGAAATTTCGCACAGAGGTTCATCTTAAGACTCTCACGCGAGATCAGAATTTCCCGGAATCCCCACGGGAACGGGAAAAAATGGGATTTTAAGTTAGCGAAGCCGCTGGCAGTAGTTAGTGTATACTCACGACTCTGCACTGGTAAGGGTATCCCTGCGGCATGGGAGCCTGGTACACCACGTTCGTCATGCTCGGGATGGGCAGCGCTCCTATCACCAAATATCACCAAAATTAAGTATAGTCACCATTTATTTATTTATTACTATTACAAACAATTTTATCTCTAAATATATCTTAAATGTATGCCCCACAAAACCGTTTAGGTACGTTCAATTATTTTGATACAATACCATGTTGTTATTGTATCAAAATAATGGAGAAAGAAAGTTGTACAGACAGCACATCAAGTTACCACAATCTGTCAAATTTCTTCAATAGATTTTCAACCTTATCACAATAGTGGAAGGTTAATGTTCGATTGGTAAAATTTGACAGGTTTGGCTAAGTGGGGTTGCTGGAGTTTGCATAAACTACAATACTTACGTAAATTAGGATCTGGTAGTGGTACAGGAGCGACCTTCGGCATCACCTGCATCGCCACGTCGTGTTGTACGTACTGTTGAGCCAGTTGCTGTGGTGATGTCACCTGGGGATTATGGTGATTATTGTTTGACAATTTTTTTTTTTATTTTCCGTACTCAAAAGTGTAAACGGGATACTTATTACTGCGACGTTGACGTTAGTCTGTTAAAGGGCTGCATCTCATAAATCATGATAGCAAGACAGTAGAATTTTTAATAACAACTGAAAACTAGAATAAGACAAGTATTTTAGGAGGCTCTCATATTGAAGCGTAACTTTTTTGCACGTTTTCTAGTTAATCGGTACGGAACCCTTCATGCGCCCGTCAGACTCGTACTCGACTGACAGCTACTGTCAATTGCACAAAAGAGGTACCCCTTTAAAGTGCCACCGCATGTTTTGTGCAGTAGACAGCTGTCCGTTTTCAAGGGAAGATTGACTTATTTGTACTGATTGTCAACTGCCCAAAAAGTTACCCCTATAAGTAACTTTTGAGTATTTCGGGTTAATAAACTAAAAATTTTGAAAAACATACCTCTTCCGTCCTGTAACCTTGATTATACTGCTGATATTGCAATTCTTGTCCCTCATTGGTCACTTTAACCGCTCTATTATCCAAACCGCCATTCCCAACGCTCTGATTGGTCGGCTCAAAGGTCCTCGTCTCAAACGGCTTGTGATTGGTAGGCGGTTCGTAAGCTTGCGTCTGATTGGTCGGTTCGTATTGTTCTGGTGCTTGATTGGCTGGTTCGAATTCTGGTTGTGTGTCTTGTACTTCGGTTTGTTTCGTTTCGAATGGACTTTGTGGTTTTGTATTTATTTCCTAATAAAAAAAATATATATAGATTACTAGCTATTTCTTGGGGTTTCACGCATTTTCCGTGGGAACTACTTCATGCACACGAATAAATAATATAGCCTAGCTAGAGCTTTCATCCATAAATGGCCTATAATTTTTTTTTAAGAATTTCTCAAATCGTTTCAGTAATTTCGGAGTCTTAAGGATACAAATAAAAAAATCCTCTTCATAGTATTAATTTAGAAAACAATTAATTATTATGTCGATTGCTTGTAGTGCATAGTTATAAGGACTCATGGCTAAGTAAAAGCTGCAAGGATCGATCGATCATAAGGCTAAGCAACGCTTGGTGAAATAGGCCCATGGATGGGTGACCATCAATAACATGGGTTAATTTTGTCTAGGTACGGGAAAAAGTTTTCTCGGAACGTGGGTGAAACAACTGATCTTTAATCTATACTAATAATATAAAGGTGAAGAGTTTGTTTGTATGTTTGTTTGAACGCGTTAATCTTACTTGCTGGTCCGATTTGAAAAATTATTTCAGTGTCAGATAGCCCATTTATCGAGGAAGGCTATAGGCTACTTTTTATCCGGGTGCGCGCAGTAGTACCCACGGGACAGCGGGTGAAACAGCTGATCTTTAATAATATAATATAGAGGAAATATTTTTTGTTTGTTTGTACACTAAAGGCCCAGAAACTACTAAACCGATTTCTACAATTCTTTCACTGTTGGAAAGCTACATTATTCCCGGGCGATGTAGGCTATATTTTATCCGGGTACGGGAAGTAGTTAATAAGTAGGTATATTAATTTGATTATGCATAAGTTACCTTGTCATTATTATTATTATTTTTGATCTGACAGGCGTCGTGTCTCCGACACTCGCAGCAACACTTGTTGCGACACTCCTCGCTTGGTTGACACTCACACTCTGACAAAACAAAATACAATAAATATAAATATGAAGTTATATCCTACTTATATCCTTCTCGTACTTATTATGAAATGCGAAAGATTGTAAGGATGTATGTATGTAGGTGTGTACTAAAATTACTAGATGACTCAAGATGAAACTTGGCATCATAAATAGGCTACTTTTAAACAGCACGAGAAAGATTTATAGGAACTTAAATTCTTACCAAATAAAAAATACAAATGGCTCAATGGAGTAAAACTTTAGAGTTTAATAATATTGAAAAGCATGTATGTATAAAACGTTCTTTTAAATATTGAAAATCATGCATTCAGAGCCGAAACATGTGTTTTTTTTTTTGAAAAATTTGGCATTTTGTTGAACTAGTGATGTGAAAAATAGTCTCACCGTTGTCGATAAACGAATGCTGTTTCTCCAATCTGCCGCGACGTTTCTCCATATTCGGATCCAACTGTCAAAATGAAAATTTGTTAAACATAGTTGTTTAGTATTTTAGAGCCCAGAAGACAAGTTTTACTTGTTTTCATCTTTAAGAGCCAACTCAAATACAGTGAGTAGGTTCTTTTCTAAAGATAAACAATGTAGATGAACAACTCTAGTTTAGTGGCTACCCAAATGGAGTATCATGAAGGAGGAGGAGGAGGAGGTCATGAAACAATAAATATACATAAAATACCAACTTGTTCATGTTGCGGTTCATTTTGTACAGCAGCCGGATCGTACAGTACGGGCGGATTCGCCGGATCGAACTGGTATACTGTACCGTCCGGGTTTGTTAGCGGACGTCCGGTCTGAAACAAAACGTTCAAATTAAATCACACAATACTTTAGTATAGACGCCAGCAGGTCAACCTACCCGAATCATGCAAATTTTACCAATGGAATATTAACCTTCCACTATTGTGATAAGGTTGAAAAATCTGTTCCCTAGACAAGAGGGTCACTCATCCACGGACTGATCGCGACGAGCGGTGCTTAATCTTATGATCGACCGATGTGCGGTTTTGACCAAACTTGAACTTATCCCTGAGTTGCTATACCAAGATTTAGTTATTCCACGATCTTAATGTCGAGTAAATAAAAAAAAACATTTTTCCATGCAATCTGAACTATAACAAAACATGGAATAAATAAACGCGAATGAGGAGTGAATTTTGAACAAATGTGTTACCCGGCAAAAAATATTACTCCAATACTGGATGGCGTTTCAGCTAGTGTTGTGTCAACTCATTTTTGTCGTATAATCAGTCACATCTGTCAATTGCTTATATCATAATATCATCTGATGATAGTCCGCCATGTTAGAATAATATTCGTTTGCTATACCGACAAAATCGGCGGCATAAAATGGAAACTTTTGGATTAGTAGTTGGTAAAATAGAAACATTGTTTAATCTAGAGGAAACAGCAATTTATTTTAGGATAATACTTTATTCCAGTTTAGTCGAATTGGCTTTAAGTGACTTACCTGTGGGTGTATAAGCAACGCGCCGGGCGGCACGGCGGCCATATCAGTGACGCACCACACCACGCCCGTGTCCGGCACGCACGCGGTACCGGACGGAACCGAGCCGGACGGTGCGGGAGCTGTCGTAGAAGCCGGCTCCGGACTTGCACCTCCTAATACACATATAGGGACTTACTACAAAAAGATAAACACAAGTCTAACATGTGTTTAAAAATGTACACTATGGAGAATTTTCTAAAGCGCATGTTGAACGCGTGTTTATCTTTTTACAAGCCAGCTCTGGACTTGCACCTGTATTTTAGAAAAAAACCGTCCAAGTGCGAGTTGGACTCGCGCACGAAGGGTTCCGTACCATTAACTATGAGAAAGTTACTTATGGGTTACTTAAGTTGCACATTATTTCTAATAGATGGCGCTACTAGTATACAATTTTGCAATTAATTAAAATAAATCAACAGCCTTAATAACTATTTTTTTTTAATTTTTAGATATTTGTTGTTATAGCGGCAACGAATATACATCATTTGTGAAAATTTCAGCATTCTAGCTATCACGGTTAATGAGATACAGCCTGGAGACAGACAGACAGACAACGAAGTCTTAGTAATAGGGTTTCGTTTTACCCTTTAGGTACGGAACCCTCAAAATCGTCTTGATACAAAGGTTATTGAATTGAGAGACCTTTTTTTTCGGTAAATCCATTAAAAAAATTAATTGCTTAATGCCAGTTTTAGAGGTTCTTGGTAGCTATGTGACAGCTAATGCCAAAGAAACATTTTTAATTTTGACTACTGTTCTACGGCATTATCTATCAGATAGCTATCTAGAACTTATCTGAAACCTGAACTGGCTTCTAAAATCGGTTCATGAGATAAAGACACACAGCATTGACATGGCAATAAACAAAAGGTCTATGGTAGACTCACCAGTGGGTGATGGTGTGATGGAATCCGTGCTGCGAAGGCTGAGAGTCTTGTATCCTGAACTGGATGGAGACAGCCGCCAACTGCTGGAGGCCAGGTCACCTGGGTGACAGCATCAAAATAATATTATAAGGTGAAGGGCACTTTGGGGGCTGTCTTTGACGTATAAATAGAGCTGATTTTCAGCCTAGTTTGTTGCTGCTAATGCTGGATTGCTATAAACGAGTTGATGTACTTGCGGAGCTTCTCTAACGAATTTGCCAAAAAATATTTTTAAGTTGAGTGTCCCGAGGGAACTTCATGCAACCGGTTAAAATGTCTTTTATCAGGCTCTACGCCGTCTGTGTGCCAATTTTTCATATTTTTTTTAAATCGATTTAGTTGTTTTGACTTCTCGTTTGATCTCTCATTCTTTGACTCCAAATTATGAGATTTTATGCAGATAGGGGTTCAAAAAGATCATCATCGTAATTTTGAAGGTTACCAGATATCTAACACATACCTTGCCTGCTGAGCAGCCTTGGCGGCTGCGGTTCTGCAGCAGCATACCCTCCGAAGCTGTGACTCTTGGACACCGGACCTCTGGGTCCTCGCCACCCGGTACCAGGACTGGTACCTTCTAGAGATTGTACCTGAGAAGTAAATAAAAATATATAAATACAAGTTATTGTTTATTCCTAGCTTAGCTTACGCCTACAGTTTGGTTCCGTGGGAGTCAACTTGCCGCAGCTTGATAATAAGTAGTCTAATGTTATCTATACTAATATTATAAAGCTGAAGAGTTTGTTTGTTTGAACGCGCTAATCTCAGGAACTAATAGTCAGATTAGAAAAATAAATTCAGTATTAGATGGCCCATTTATCGAGGAAGGCTATAGGCTACTTTTTATCCGGGTGCGCTGAGTAGCTCCCACGGGATGCGGGTGAAACCGCTGGCAGAAGCTAGTTCTGATATATAAGCTTCAATCAATCCTGCCAAATTTCATCAAAATCCAGAGAGAAGTAGTAGAGTAAAAGAGGAACAAACAAACATCCAGTTATGCATACTCATATACACACATACACTGCGCAAACCAGGCTTCATCTCGTGAGATCAACTCCCCGCACGAGGATAAAAAGTACCATATAGGCGTCTTAGATAAATTCGCGATCTAATACTGAAAGAACCTTATAAATCGGACTAGTATTTCCCGAGCTAAGCGCCAACAAACCAACTCTTCAGCTTTATAATATTACTATAGATAGTTTTAATTTACGATTTATGAATCAAATCAAAAAGCATTAAGCACAAACTCCCCAGCAACTCAATTCTGTCTGTTTGGTATAAAGAACCAGTTCTATACAAAATCAATACATGAATGTAGTGTACAAAATAAATAATTAATAAATGTACATACCTTTAGCAATTTATTTCGGCCACCTTCGGGAGTCAGCAGTTTGATAGGTCCTCCCGAAGTCAACCACGGCCATTGTGCTTCGTCTTGCTGCAACAAACATATTTATGTCATTATTTTTAGGGTTCCGTAACCAAAAGGTAAAACGGGACTCTATTACTAAGACCAGGCAGGATAAACTGGTGGGTCCCAGCTGTCATTTGACCATCTTCGGCAGTTAGTAGATAACCTACTTCCTCTCTTTCTTCTATGCTGGTGAACTCCATCGAAGGTTCAGAAAAAATAAATTATTTTCATCTGCCTAGATGATGGGGTTGCAGTCTAATCGGATGCAATTGAGAACCAGTGTGCCACATGGAGCGACTGCCTGTCTGACCTCCTCAACCCGTTACCCGGGCAACCCGATACCCATTGGTAGG
>NWSH02000071.1:14040-26053 GCA_002382865.2 Heliothis virescens | reverse complement strand
CTGGTTGTCAGACTTTCTGGCTTTTGACTACTCATAACGACTGCCAAAGATGTTCAAATGACAGCCGGGACCTACCAATTTATCGTGCCTTCCGAAACACGGAAGAACTCGCTATGACAAGATGGTCACCCATCCACGGACGGATCTGCGCCATGCCTTGGTTAACCTTATGATCGATCGATCCGCGCGGCTTTGACTTAGCCACGAGCTCTTCAGTAAAAAGGCTGGTAATAATCCAGGATTTCAATAACCGATCCCTGTAGGAGGTATGATGCATAACTTGGTATAGCTCCAGGCTATGTTACCAATACTAAAGGAATGCTTCAGTGGAAGCCAACTAATTGCGATTCGTTATGCCGTGGACTAAAATTTGATGATTCAATCTTGTAATTGGGGTTCCGTAGCGTAATTTGAAAACGATATTTGAAAAAAATACTGGTTTTGATTAATGATTTATTTTCATACTAAATTGATACGTTTAAAATTCTCATTTAAACAATGGCAAATAACTGATGTAAAGATAATGTTGGTCAAGCAATTTTATTCGACGACGTACAGTCGACATCAAATCAGTGTAGGTACGCAAAATCTGTCAAATTTTACCAATCGAACGTTAACCTTCCACTATTGTGATAAGGTTGAAAATCGATCGCAGAAATTTGACAGGTTTGTGTACACTTGTTGTCGACTGTACGTTCTTATAATAGGTACAATTTAGGTGCAGGTTCGATTCCAGATCTCATAGACGAGCCTTACAGTGGACATTTTTATATTTATAGTTTCTATGTTTAAAGTAGATTAAGTGCGAAAGTAAAATCATGGGATTAAAATTGTATATCTATACTATAATATTATAAAGAGGAAAACTTTGTTTGTTTGTTTGTTTGGTTGTAATGAATAGGCTCAAAAACTACTGGACCGATTTTAAAAATTCTTTCACCATTCGAAAGCTACATTATCCACGAGTGACATAGTCTATATTTTATCCGGATACGGGCAGTAATTCCCACGGGATGCGAGTGAAACCGCAGGAAAATGGCTAGTTTCTTATATAATACTTAATTTAGTGTGAAGATAATTAATTCTATGTAGAGGTTCACGGTTTAATAGCTGACTCGCGCATGACCATTTTTTGTGGTTTCTTGACCGTAGCTAACAAACGCGATTTTGATATAGCTATTATTTCGTCATGTTATTAGATTCGCATACTAAAATGCTCGTAGATATGTTTGTCTGTCTGCCTTTCTGTTATTTTGTTTAAATTATCTTTAATCACATTTAAAACTACCATGTTGTTTTTTGCGTCTGAAAGAATCTACTCTTCACACGTGGATAAAAATTACCTTGTGTTTTACTACATCTAGGGTACCTACCTACCATCTATTTTTGAACAAAATTTTATCGAAATCGGATCAGTCGCTTTGCCGTAAGAGCATAAAATAAAATTTCACATTTATTATTTTAAAAGAACTTAGAAAGAGCCTAGTAGTAGTAGCCTTTTGTTTTTATTTTATTAGAAAACTAGCTGCCCGCCCTCGCTTCGCTTCCTGGAAAGCTCCCGATCGGCGTTGGTTTGTACAAAACATAAACTTACTATACACTAAAACCTTCCTCAAGAATTGATCTATCTATTGTTGAAAACCGAATGAAAATCCGTTCAGTACTTTTCGAGTAAATCGCGAACAGACAGACAGACAGACGCGGTGGGGGACTTGTTTTATAATAAGTATATAATATGTAGATTATATATCAATTAACGCTATCATATAGGTAGGTAAGTTTATTATCTAATAGAAAGTTATTGTACGGAACCAATACGTGTTCGACTCGCTCTTAACCGTTTTTGTTGCAAAAATTCCCACATTAGCAATAAGACTTTAATTGAATAATTAAAATGGATACTTTTGTTGTTTTTATAGTTACTTACAATTTTATTGAGAACTTTTCCTTATAGGAAGAACTAGTAGTGTCTTGTGGCTTTACTTCTTCTTCTTCTTCTTATCTCACTCGCTGCAGGTTTAATCACCTAACAAGTAGGGCTTGTTAGGTGATTAAACCTGCAGCGAGTGAGTGTCAGAGCGAGTGTCAGAGTTTTCTCAAATCCGCCTGACGGCCTCTGACGTGGAATTATAACTACGACTGCTACTGAGTAACAATTGAGGACGACGGCTTTACGTGCCCTCCCAGGCACGGGGGTGTAACACCGCCAACTTCCAAACTCCAGGCTGCTTTTCGTGAAAGCTTCTAAAACCCACAAACCGATTTCGGCCTGGCCTGGGAATCGAACGAGATCCTTGGCACGGCAGTCGCGCTATGCGACCACTAGACCAACGAGGCAGTGGCTTTACTTGTGTTTAAAGAAGAATTTAAGTTCCTGGCATAAATTATATTATAGCCTATATCCTTAATCAAGTCCCACGGCCATTTTCACAGGTTCCAGATAAAGTTCTAGATAGTTATCTAACAGACCATGCCATAGAAAAGTTGTCAAAATTAAAAACATTTTTATTTTTATTTGTTTGTATTGTCCTGTATTGTTTTGTCCTGATGGTGTACAAATAAAGAATATTCTATTCTATTCTATTCTATTCTATGGCACTTTCTTTCAAATAGCTATCTACCACTTTATCTGAAACCTCTGAAACGGGCCGTTAATCTATCATTTTATCAAATCTATACTAATAAACGCTGAAGAGTTTGTTTGTTTCAACGTCCTAATATCAGGAATTAAAGGACCGATTTGAAAAAATATTTCAGTGTGAGGTAGACTATTTATTAAGGAAAGCTTAGGCTTCTTTTTATCCGTGTGTGTGGAGTAGTTCTCACAAGACACGGATGAAATCAGATGCGAAAGCCAGTTTTAATATAATTTGAAAAATACACAGAAAAGATATTGAACCAGGGTCCGAACCTGCAACTTTGCTAAAAACACCCATTTCTTTAACCACAACCATATTTCGCAATTCCCAATTTCACCAACTCTCGTGCGGTCATTGACCCTGCGCAGGCGCAGTCAAAAGGCCAAAAAGGTCACAATTGTGTTCTTAGGCCCTAAGGTTAAATAGTGGCAGTAACTAAACACAAAACACGCAGACAGACAAAAAAACGACTGCGGAAGACATCTCAATTAGTTCTCACAGTTTCGAATAGATAATCTATTATCACACGAAACAACACCTTTGTCCCATCAAAATAAAGTCCAAAATTCTATAACTGAAATTCTCATCAGAAATCCAAGAATAAAATCCGTCAAAATTCGACGCATTACAAAATAAGTCTTGTTCTAATTGAAATAGAGTGTGATTTTGTTTGCGGGGTTTAGTACAAAGAAACAGCTGTGATGTGTTATGCAAATTTGGGGCTTATTAACATAGTGATAAAGTGTGTTTTCGCTTGTAATGTTGTAAGTACGCGGGCAGTCGAGCTTGAAATGTTTTGGTGACATGAGCAAACGGGGAACATTGAGAAAGCTGTGGAGACGAAATGTTATATTAATATATTATTTTATTTTACGTATTAGTAAGGTTAAGTTGTGTTTTTCGAGGTTTGGTAATTTGTGAGATTTTTGGCTGTAAATTATGATTTTTTTTTAATTAAAATATGGTATTATTAAGTTGATTTACAAAAAAATGTTTGAGATCTAAATTTTATTTATGATTTCTATAGTTTTTTGCACTATCCGATTCTGTTTATTGAGCACTGACAATCGTACTAACCAATTATGAAGCCATTTTTGACCTTTAAAACAGTTGTTAAAAAACTCAAAAAACAAAAAACATGCACGAAAAATCTCAAGCAACAAACTGAAAAGGTAGTAATGAATTGAAAAAATATACCGGTCGAATTGACAACCTCCTCCTGCTCGAAGTCGGTTAAAAAATCGCAATGTGCCAAATTTTAACTCAATTCATTCGTTTGCGTGTCAGATATAGTATCTACTTTCGTATTTAAAAATAAAAATATACCCACCGACTTGATCCTTTTTTTTGAAGTCGTTTAAAAATTGCATTGTACCAAATTTAAACTCAATCAATTCACCCGTTTGCATGACAGCATTGATTTTCGCATTTAAAAATATTAGTATATTTTTTTAACAGTATATTCGACTCCACAGTTTATTATCGTGGGTGGCACAGACCACCCATACTGGTACTTTCCTGTATGTTTGTATGGCTCAAATTAGGCGATACCATTCTCAATTCCTAATTCCGGCTATACTCAAGCTTGGTACAACGGGGTGAGCAGGACTTTTGCTGGTTCCAGATAAAATTCTAAAGCCTCACTTGCCTAGCCTTTTCCCAACTATGTTGGGGTCGGCATCTAGTCTACCAGATGCAGCTGAGAACCAGTGTGCCACATGGAGCGACTGCCTGTCTGATCTCCACAACCAAGTTACCCTAGCAACTCGATACGCATTGGTAAGACTGGTTGTCAGACTTTCTAGCTTCTGACTACTCGTAACGACTGCCAAAGATGTTTAAATGACAGCCAGGACCCACCAGTTTATCGTGCCTTCCGAAACACGGAAAAGATAGTGTAATAGAAATGTTTTTAATTTTGATTACTTTTCTATGGCATGATCTGTCTTATAGTTATCTAGAATTATCAGGAATCTATGAAACTGGCTGATAATCTTGCACGGTGTATTTTATAACTGAACCATCCGTTATTTGACAATTAATATAGAATATTGATCATTAGCTACGTATAAATTGTGTTAAATGGCAATCTCTTATCGCGAAACCTTGGATAGATTGCTTATGGAAACCTGGAATTAAAGAATTTTGAAATTCGTGTCGTTGTAAAATGTATAATAGCTGTGTCTCGCCGTTTTACTCGCGCCTTGAGTAAACTATTTACTTCAAATACCCGGATAAAAAGTAGTCTGTTTCAAATCAAGAGATACCATCTATCTCTGTGCCAAATTTCATCCAAATCCGTTCAGCCGTTTGGGCGTGAAAGCGTGATAAACGGATTCACTTTCACTTACTAAGCTATCACCAGGCTGTATTTCATGAACCATTATAGCAAGACAGTTCATATTTTCATGATTATTGTTGCCGCTATAACAAAAAATACAGAAAACTGAAATAAAATTAATATTTTGGTTTCCCGTGATTTTTTGGTCGTTTGATACGGAACCATTCATGCGTGAGTCCGACTCGCACTTGGCCAATTTTTTTATGAATTATTTAGACACTAAAAACGTAAATAGATCCACGGCAAATTTTCTCTAAATGTACAAATTATAATTGATTTCAATTAGAAGTTATTATTCCATTCTAAATATACCCTGTGTATACCAAAAATAGTTATCGCGGAGTCATTCCTTGAATTGCGGTGTGGTCTAACTTATAAATAGACGTTTTCTTACTAAATACTATAGCTTGTTGCCCGTGACTCCGTTTGCGTGGTATTTAGTACTTAAATTGTGAATAGCTCGGTGCTAAGTCAAAGCCGCGTGGATCAATCGATCATAAAGTGGCGCGGTCGGTCCGTGGATGGGTGATCATCTTGTCATAACGAGTTCTTCCGTGTTTCGGAAGGCACTTCTTTGCAGTCGTTACGGGCAGTCTGAAGCCAGAAAGTCTGACAACCAGTTTTGCCAATGGGTATCGGGTTGCCCGGGTAACTGGGTTGTGGAGGTCAGACAGGCAGTCGCTCCATGTGGCACACTGGTTCTCAGCTGCATGAGGTTAGACTGGAAGCCGACCCCTACATAGTTGGGAAAAGGCTTCGCTTTCGTTATAGAATAAGCTACTTATTCCACATAATTCAAGTCGAACCCAAAATTACTAATTAAACAATAAAAATCTTTTATTACATCTTAGGGCGAAAGCCGCAGTTGTTGTCCATACAAAATTAAAAACACAAATTAAGTAATCCAGGTGCTCGAACGATCTCGATAAAATGCCTCTTCGTTATAATTGTTTAATTAACGAAATGTTGTATCGGTTCGGTATGACAAAAATGAGGCTTTATGGGCACCGACATGGTCGATAATTGGCTGGTTTACCTTACTGTTCAATAAAAGGGTATAAATTAATTGTTCGGTGGTATTTGTTGAGTAGTGGATTCGAAGTTGGTTGGAGCTTTTTACAAGCTTTATCTGTACAAATAATATTAAGCTGAAGAGTTTGTTTGTTTGGACGCGCTAATTTCAGGAACTACTGGTCCGATTGCAAAAACTTTTTCAGTGTTAGATAGCCCATTTACCGAAGAAGGCTATAGGCTTATACTTTACGTCCGGGTGAACGGAACAGTTCCCACGGGGCGCGGGTGAAACTGCTGCCTGGATGCTGCGGGTGAAAGAGTAACAAACATTCATGCATACATCTTCAAAAACTTTCGCATTTATAATATTTGTAGGATAGGATACATAGCCCATAAGGCCAGTTACACAGGTCCCGGATAGAGTCTTTGATAGCTATCTGACAGATCATACCACAGAAAAGTAACTATCCGTCAAATAGCTAATAAGAACTTTATCTGGCACCTTTGAAACTGGCCGATAGACAAATATTTTAATGTAAAATAAAGTTTCCTACTTTCCTTTAAACTTACCGGAACCCTCAAACCCTATAAAACCCCATAATTAGCCTTAAAGGAAATAAATAAAATTATTAATAGTGCATTGAAAATAAAAACCATCGTGGCGGCCATTGATAGAGCAATTAGTGTCATTAAGTTAAATTTATGCTCAAACTGAGTTATAAAATTTGCATACGTGTGTTTATGTGTGAGTGTACGAGCATACAGCTTTGTAGGATAGTTAGCAAATATGTTGTAGGAGTTTTCTTTATGATAATAATATTTAGTCTATTGTAATAGAAAGTTGTGTTGCTGGGATGTTTGTTCATCGCCCTTTCCTCTTTCCAGCCATAACTTTAAAAAGTGGTGAAAAAGCGCAGTTACCCCTCTTTCATCAACAATTTTGGCTTATATATATTACTGCATATCTTCATGTGACTTCTAAACATTTACATTAAAAACCTTGCGCTTGCTTGTGTAGGCTTACATAAGTGATGGCGTCCTAGCCGATTATCTTCCACGGCGGCTGTTCTCATATAAGGAGATCAGCCAGCTGCGCAGGAATTATAGTGCACAAGCATTTGCGCAGACACAGGTGCACTCCCTATTCCCTCACTCTCATAGCGCGATGGGATTATTGCTTAAGTACCAAATGAGTAAGGCTTTCTTAACTTTAACCAGTCGTGAAATGACTGGCCATTGATGACACAGCTGTCAAATCGTCATTTTGGCTAATGAGTGGCCACGGCTGGCTAAAGTTGGGTTATCGTTAAAGTTAAATCGAGCAACCTAAACTAAGTTATCAAATCAATACAATATAAGATCTAAAAACTCTTTAGGTAATGTTTCGCCTCTTTTTTTTTAAGTTGAAGATCTATGGAGTTTTGACAACTGTATTTATTTTTTGTTGCTCATCCTAGGCGTCCCTGTGTCACAAAAATACTTAACCGAAATTCGTCAAAATCAGCATATTATAGCTATTAACCGTAGATAATTAAAATTATACAGTTTATGCTCAAATTCCTCAACTAAGCACCGCCATTGGTCGCATATTTGAAATATCTCAATAATTAATATGTACTAGGAAAATTTTAAATAGTAATTTCGTATATTTTAAATAAATTAAAGTTTTATACCGTTTTTTATGGCTCATTTCTAGGGTTCCGTACCCAAACTAATAGGGTCCCGTTTTATCTTTTAACAAAGACTTCTTTTTGTCCATCTGTTTGTTGGTTGTATCTCATGAACCAAGATAGCTAGAGAGGTGAAACTTTCTGATGTATTTCTATGGTCGCTTTAACAACAGATACTAAAAAGTACTAAAAACTTAAAATAACTTTAGAGGGCTTCCGTATCACAAAAATGTGATTTTTTGTACGGAACCCTTCTTGCGAGTCCGACTTGCACTTGGCTAGTTTTTTAAACTAACTTTTTTCAAATCGGACCAGTAGTTCCTGAGATTAGCGCGTTCAAACAAAGAAACTCTTCAGCTTTATAATATTAGTAAGTATAGATTTATAAATAGATAGATATATATTATAACACCCAGATCACAGCCAACAAACATGCTCATCAAAAGTTGACCGTACGGGGAATCGAACCCGGGACCATCAGTTCGGCAGTCCGGCATGGTAACTATTGAGCCAACGAGGTCGTCAAGATCTTAAATTAAGCTATAAGGCCAAGTTTATCAGTAAAAATACAGTGGGCAGTCATTTATCGTTGAAAACGTCTTAATTATCAGTCTACGTTGGTGGCGACTTAATAAAACCCACTAGGGGTCCACGAATTGGGTTCTGTAGGTTTGTCTTTGAACTTATTTTTATTCGATTGCAGTAAAAATGTAGGGTCAATATTGTTCTGTATATTTCAACAGTTATAATTACGTAAAAACTATTAAGTAATCTTATTTATGTCTTAATAATCACACTAATATTATTATAAGGCAAAAGTTTGTGAGTATGTTTGTAAAAGCGAAAATTTGTATGTTATGTTTGTCAACACTTCCCGCATAAACGGCTTAACAGATTTTAATCAAACTTGGTAATAATATAACTTATACATTGGAATAACGTATGGACTACTTTTTATCCGGGTACGACGAGTAGTTCCTGCGAGAAACGGATGAAAGATCTGGTGGAAGCTAATTATTTCTCAGTAATATAACATTTTGTTTATCATTTTGTATTCATAGTAAAAAACTGAACCGATTATCATGAAATTTGGTGTAAACATGTCCTGAATTTTGAAGAATTTTACCCACTTGACACTTAAACTACTTTTTACTCTATACACTTATTAATACACATTTTTATCCAAATGAAACCGAATAGATCAAGTTAACTAAAGCTCAAAACACCGGTGCTATGTCCCAATAAAACAAATAAGTATATATAAATAAAAAAAGGACGAAATAAACCAACAAACAAGTAACTAAAACTCTGAATGTCTTAATTAAGCGTCCACATGGGTGGTCGGTGACGTCATATCCATTCTTAATCAGTCAGTATAGCGACTAATATATTTTGAACCGCCGTTCGATAAATATATAGTTAAAATTAAAGTATGGCATTTTTTTATGTAGAATATCTATACTTACGACTAGTTTTTTTCAGGTAAAGTTGTAGATAGCCATCTTAGAGATAGTGCCATAGAAGTGTTTTTAATTGTGACTACTTTTCTATGCCAATATCTGTGACATAGTTATCTAGAACTTTATCTGGAACTTGTGAAATTGACCGCTAACATTGTAAAGTTGAAGAGTTTGTTTGAGCGCGCAAATCTCAGAAATTACTGGTCCGAATTGAAAAATTGTTTTAGTGTTAGATAGCCCATTTAGCAAGGCAGGCGATAGAATAGTTTTTATCCGGCTGCGCGAAGAAGTTCTCAAGAGATGCGGTGAAAACTAGTCCTGTGATCGCAAAATTCATTGTATATTTTCTGTTCTATTTTATTATTTATTTATTGTTATATTTTTGTTATTTTCAAAAAATAATGGGGTTGCCTAGGTAACTGGGTTGAAGAGATCATATAGGCAGTCGCTCCATGTGGCACACTGGTACTCAGCTGCATACATTTAGACTGCAAGCCTACTGACATAGTTGAGAAAAGGCTAGGCTAGATGACTTACGGCCGTTCCCAATAACCTACCTATCTCTGAATTAGCTTACTAGAGATAGAATATTGACATAAGCCCTATACAAGTAATGTCAAATTCCTATCTCTAGTTAGCAAATCCAGAGATAGACAGAATATTGAATTCCGCAGTTAAACACATTTAAAAAGGGAGAGATCTTTTTATCTTGGCGGGTTTAAAAGCAGCTTTGACCAAAGCAGCTGATTAATTAATTATCTATACTTACGTTTGATGGCTAATAAAGTTTTACAATAATTATAGTTGTAAAACTAATGACTTATAACTTTTAATTGCAATACACTGAATGAAAGTTTGCAAAATCATGTTAAAGAAAAAATAAATTCGGTTTTTATTGATTTTGTTTTCAACGTATTTACAAATTAATTAGCAGTTGATACAGTATAAATTATATACTTGAACCTTCTTTATGAATCACTCTATCTTTTGGTGAAAACCCCGTGAATATCTGTTTAGTAGTTTTTGAGTTTTATGCGAATAGAGATAATTTTGATAAAATGAAGTTTTGTATTTTATATAGGTTAAGTAATACCCTCGGAACGCAGGTGAAACCTTAGGCAGAAGCTAGTGCATAATAAATGATTAGATTTAAGTTATTTTCTTTAATAATTGTTATTTATTATGTGTGTTATTAATGATATTTTTATCTTTTGTTACAGGACGAAGTAAGTACGGGTCGCGCTCACGGGAACCACGTGAGATAACTCCATTTATTTTTATTTATTATATTTACTTTATTCAATAAAATAAGAATTTCATTATTTATTTAAAATTATATTTTTTTATCTTTTTTATATTTATAACAATTTTTGACACGAAAGTATAAACGACAAAAAATTACAGGATAGTTTTTTTTTGCAATATAATTTTAATATTTTTGCAACTATATACAAAGTAATTATGTAACTGTCAAAACATAATTACATGTGTCAATAAAAATTTTCTATAAATTAGATATTTGTTTATTTATTACTATAATAAAACATTTGTTGAAAGTTCTAAATTATAATAAAGCACGATGATAACTTTATTATAAAAAATAACGTGATTTAGTTGTTATTTAACTTTGTAAAACTATAATTTGAAAACGGTCAGGAGCGAATAGTATATCTGTTAAGTTTATTTTCATACTTACTGCATATTTTGAATTAAAAACAAAAACACAGAGTATATGAAAAAAAATCAAATATGTACAAAAAAAATCTACAATTTTTAATTTTTCGTAAATAAATCATATAAAAAAAATATTAATCTATTGTATGTTTACCAAAAATTAAATAAAAAAAATACTTTCGTTATTCCAAACTCAACATACAATTCCATTCCTAGAACCTTAATTGGACTGTCACAAAATAACATTTCTTAAAAAAAACATCAATTTTAGCCAGCACAATGGTCAAAGTAGTAAAAAAATGACAAAAAAAGTTCAAAACTCGTGACACAGTTAAATAATGAAATAAAATTGATTAGTTACGGTCAAATTGACTATACGTGGTCTTATTCAGTTTTTGGTTAAAGTATAAAAACGGTTATTGTTGATACTGGCCGGTTGATTTGGTTATTAAATGGGTAATCTGTGTAGCAAAAACGTCAATATATTGCGTATGAAATGGTATATATTTTTTTTACTTTTATAACACATCGCAACTTATAAAATATTTTATTATATTATGTATAGATATATCATCATCATATAAAAAATGTTTACAACAAATATGTATAGCTAAAGGACAATGGGCACAAATATATGAAAGCTGGTATACCCCACCAATAGCGATGAGATATATATCATTAGATAGGCCTTTTTAAATGGAACAATATTTACTATGACAGCTTTGCTGAAATGTTTGTCCGTTCTGAGATATAGATCAAAAACTATGCAAAATTAAGACTTAATTATCTGTTGATTTCTCAAGTTTTTAATGCCAAATCTAAGTACTACTAGTGTAAGTATTCTAAGTACTACTTGCTGTGCCCGTCAGAGTCCATAATAGCTACAATGATTTAACATTTCCACTTTGTACCTTAGGTACCCACCGTAGGTATAACTGGATATTGGGAGTAATGATACACCCCACCAATAGCAATGTCATATACATCGTTAGATAGGTCTTTTTAACTGAAACAACATTCACTAAGACACCTATGTTGAAATGTTTGTCCATTTTTAGTTAGAGGTCAAAAACAGTGTAAAAATTAGTACGACAAATATTGAGAGTTAAACGGAAAATCTAAGTACTACTAGTGTAAGTATTTTAAGTACGACTTTGTTGTACCTGTCAGAGTTCATAATAGCTACAAAAATGTAGCATTTCCACCTCGTACTGT